>JAKCPI010002472.1:0-114326 GCA_023213315.1 Euborellia annulipes
CCGACTCAAGTGAACTAACCGTTACGTGCCTTTTTATATACAACGACGTCAGCGCCATCTGCACGCATTCCTATGAAGTTAGATACAATTTTTTTCGCCATTTTCACTCATTGCAATGAAGTTAGTAACAATCATCAAAGCAAGTGTTTACATAAAAAGCATGATGTTACAATAAGTTTTTTAAATTTGATTTTAACATAGATGATACAAATTCAAAAAACTTATTATAACATCATGCTTTTTATTTAAACACTTGTTTTGATGATTGAGACTAATTGCATTGCAATGAGTGAAAATGGCGAAACAAATTGTATCTAACTTCATAGGAATGCGTGCAGATGGCGTCGTTGTATATAAAAAAGGCACGTAACGGCTAGTTCACTTGAAAATGGTGAGAAAATTTGTATCTAACTTCATAGGAATGACTGAAAATGGCGCTGACGTTGTTGTATATAAAAAGGCACGTGACGGTTAGTTCACTTGAGTCGGAGCAAGTGCACTGTACTTGATAATGACTGCAGAATAAGCAGTCGAAACGTTGTACAGTATTTATATCTTTAATAAATAATTAATAACAAAATGTGATCTATAACTAAAAATTCCTCTAATAATCATAATTCAAACCACAAAGGCTTTAATATACACTATACATATTAACATTTTGAAAAATACTGATCATTTAATAAACAGAAATAGTGGAATTTTGTTGAATAAATTATATTAATGAGAAGAATCAATTATCTCTAATTTTGCAATGTTGGTAAGAAGAAAAACCACATGTGGTTCGGAATACAAACATTATATAGACAAGACTGACAAAGGAGTGGCAGAAGTGCCAAATTAGCTCGGGTAACTCGTGGTCGCGATAAACGTACTCACAAAATGTGAGCCCCTGAGTGAACGAAATTCGAATCTTAAAATCAAACGACCTATAAGTAAAAATCTGGTGTGACTGGTCGCCAACTTTCTTTTACCAAAGGTAAGAGAATGTTGTGTTCTGTGCTTGGCACACCAGATTTTTTGTGTCGACATATATTTAGTTTCCGCCGATATATTAGAATTCAAGATGTAAATTTATATTCTGTTACCATGGCAACCATTTTTCCTATCTTTCCTATGAAGTACTAGAGTAAAGTGGTCTTCAGAAGATTTCAATGGCAAAATGAGAATATACATTTTAAAGAGAATTTATAAAATAATTGATTTGTGGATTTTAATCGTAATCGTTAGATCAAATTTAGAGAAAATCGAAAAAAAAACCTGAAAAAGTTCAGTAAAGTATTAGTACTTTTTGGCCGATAGGTAGTGAAAAAAATAAACAATTGTTTATTAACTTAAACTGATAAATATTTTGAATGAATAAAAAAAAAAACATCAAATATATATTTTCTATTGTTATTATTTAAATGTAAAAAATTTGGCCTTTCATGTATTGATTTAATTTACCATGTAAAATATCATTTTAAACAAAAGATAGAAAAAAAAAAAAAAAAAATAATAATAATAATAAAGGTCAAATTTCAAAAAATAAATAAACAAAAAAAAAAAACAATATAAAATTTATAAAATGAATTGTATTATAGACTAATGGAATAAATGATTATTATTCAAATCAGGAATTAACTCTCTAAATTTAATTGCTATTAATTTAGTTTACGATAATAAATTTTATGTTTATTTTTTTTATGAAGAAACACTTTCAGGGTAGAAAGAGAGAAAGAGGGTAATAAATATTTTGAGAAGGAAAAAATTAGATTTGAATACCCTGAATATCCTACTATATAAATTTTACCCAATTACTGACTGTCCATGTCAAAATATATCTGTAACTATAGAGCCATATTTATTTTGTAGAGCATCTTTCAAAGCAATTCGTTCATAAAACATTTTTATTTTTTAGAGCTTCTTAAGTCATTTAGCGACTAATGAGGCTGCAGGGGTCTAAGCCCCCTGCCTAGAGGCAATTCCGACACACACGAGCTTAGAGCTCTAATCATTTATAAAGGAATTTGTCCTATCAAATAATCAGAAAAAATAAAATTCCTAGTAAATATTTGTAAAAATAAAATCATGATCAGGTCTATTCTCTAAAAAAACAGACGTTAAAATTTAAAATCAATAAATGGGTGTAAAAATGTAAAAACAATCAGCGTTAAAAAATGCTATTCTCTAAACAAAGTTTTAACAGAACAACATGTTGCTTTTATTTCAAAATCATAAACTTACTTTTTAGGTTAAGGACGCCATTTTTATTTTAAATACGACGTTAAAATATTAAAGGCCCTTCCAAAACATGACATTAATTTTTAACACTTAGTAAATGTTTTGGTTTTAAAGTTTTTGTTTACAGAATAGCTATTTGATGCAAGGAAGTGTTAAAATGAATTAATGTTAAAAGTTATCGTTTTTGCTTAGAGAATAGACCTGGATGAGTTGTAAAATATTACAAATAGATCTGGAGAAGTGAGTACGATAATATGCTAACTAAACAAGGGGGATCAGAGGTGTTTCTCGGGGGGGGTAATCTGGTGTGACTCGTCGCACAGCACACTATTTTTTTTTAATTTCGGTAATTTAAAAGCGCATTCTGTACTTGTTTGCCAGAATATAAATACACATCAAATTTTTAAGTATTAATTTTAAAAATTTTACATTAAAAATAAATTTTTGCGAAAAAAGGTATTTTTTCGAATCTCAGGGGGAGTAATTACCCCCTTTACCCCCCCCTTGTATCCGCCCTTGTAACTGAATAGCGAAAAATATACAAATAGACAATTCTGTCTGATAATCTTGATACGACCAAGTTTCAAAAAATTTAGTCCAGAGACCGAGGTTAGTACTTATTAGAACATAAGATTTGGTAGAAATACATCAAAGAAATAAATAGAATTTTATTGATTTTTTAATAAAGAAATTTTCTTTATCCTGCTTAAGTAGAGGAAAAAGATAAAATGACTTTAGAAAAATGCTATTTATTTTCAGAAATCAGTGGCGTAGAGAGCTTAATTCGCGCCCGGGGCACAATACCTTTTTAGCGCCCCCCCCCCATTCGAAAACCGTATAATATTATATGTAAAATATGCAAAATTATTATATTACACTGGCACTAAATTTAATTTTCCAGAAATCAATTATAATAAAAATAAAAATTATCCAGCAGTTTTTTGTTTTGCGGACCATTTGGCGCCCGTTTGGGAGTAGCGCCCGGGACATGATTTTTTTTTATTATTATTTATTTCTTTTAATTTTTAAATTTTGTGTTTTTGGCCAAACATCTTTTCTTAGGAACTGAAAAATACTGAATACTTTTAAAGTTTTTCCAAGATATTGTCTCAATTTTCGTGTGAATGACTGTATATCTCGTAAAATGTTCACTAAACTAATTTCTCAAAAATTTTACAATCAGAAATGTGATAATAAACTAAAATATTCACTATAAATCCGACAGCACGGTTTTGAAAAGCGAGAATTAAAAGTGGAATAGGAAAGTGTAGATGTGTGATCACATCAGATTTATTTAAATTATATTAGTTGTCCTTTGTATAAATCATAAAAAAAAGTAAAAATTGATAGGATAATAAAAAAAATACTTGCTTTGTACTAGAATGAAAATCGGTGGATGAAATGAAATGATTTCGTTATGTTTTTAATAATTAAATCTTTGAATTTGTCAAAGATTTATATATCAGCTTATTTATAATTTAAAAATGAATTAGAATTGTAAACATTTGAATAATTACTCACCAAATGAAGGGTTTCTGGAATTAAAGCCGACCAGCGCTCGGACGACGTCTAACAGGGACGGCGACTCAGCCTGAACTAACGTATATGCAAAGGGTATGCAGGTATGAAGGCCGTTTTGAACCTGTTGAGACAAGATTAAAACCATGTAGAAAAGTATATCTATATATATTCGTCTGTGTGAGGGCGGTATATGTGTGTGTGAGCTCAAAGGGATTATTATATCAATGCCTAATTGAAGCAAAGCAAGTGTTTAAAAATAATTTCTTTTTTAATAATTCATTATTTTGAATTATTAGAGATAGAAATATTAATGCTTTATATGTTATGTTCTTTATGAATATATAAAATAGGCAAATAAGTTACAACACTTTCCCACACTTCTTAAACAAATCTAATAATATCTGTCTAATCAGGAGATAATGAATATGAGAAGGAACCATCTTCTCAGTATAAGTAAAATTAAAACACTTAGAAAGTAATTTAAAAAATCTGGTGTGATGGTCGCACAGCACACAACTTTCTCTTTCATTCGATAATCGAAAGTTGTGTACTGTGCTTGTTCATAAACCAGATTTTTTGTGTATATAGATGAGACAAGAGCGGATCGAGAGGAGTTTGTCGGGGGGGGGGGGGGGTTATGCAATTGGTTCAGGAGATAAATGTCGTAAATATGTTTTTTTTAACCGCGTTATTTTATTAGAATTCATTACGTTTCAACTGCTACTTATTTTTTTTAGTCGTCATCGAATTTCTAGTTAGTAGGCACGGTTAAAAAGTGGTAAAATAATGTATATGTATAGTAGGGTAGCGCAAAAAAACCGACTAATTTTTTTTTCGAGTCCCATATATATGTTAGTTTATCATGTTTTAAGAGACCTCTCCAAAGATGGGCTTAAAAAAAAAAATTTTAAGGGTCGCTCAAAATTTTTAAAAATTTCCAAATTCGTCAAAAATCAATATTTTTGTTTTTGTTTAATTCTCGTTTCGGTAGAATTTTATAAAGTTAAAACATTTCTCAATTTTTTAACATAAAATATTAAAAGGTCGCTCAAAATTTTTTTTTTTAATTTGTCAGTGCATTCATTGCTTTCGATGTTTTTGAGCGATCTTTACATATTCATATTAAAAATGTAATATATTTTTTTCTTTTAATTAGTAAGATATTTGAGAAAATATAATCAATCGTAATGTTATCTTAATTTGTAAAATAGAAAATTATTAAAAAATTATATTTTCAGTATTCTTTTTGATTTTTTTGTTCATCTCGTGGTGTATTTTTGTCGATTATCTTACTAACAAAACACTTCAAGGGCAAAATGAGAAACATTTTAAAGAGCATCTAAAAAATAAATGATTTTTGAATTTTAAACAATTTTGATGGAGCGAATTCTGAGAAAATCGAAAAAAAAGTACTTTTTGCCCCATTTTGTTTAAAAGCTTATTTTGAGTGTCCGGCAGGGTACCTAACTTAAATATAAAATTTCAAACACGTAGCTCAATTCCTTCATGCTAAAAAAAATTTGCGGGACACATTTTTTTAGATTTAGGGGACCTTAAAACGTGTAAATCCATCAAAATCTTTTTTGACATGGTCGCAATACTTTGCCTCTCTATATATATTTCATATATAGGGTAAGAGAAAGTAAAAAGAAGATGCAATATCTATAAATAACAACATCCAATAACAATTTTTTTAAAAATGTTTAATTATTTATTTGATATAATTCGCCATATCACAATTTAGATTTATTTCAGGGCCGGCGCGAGATTTATTTTTACGGATGATTTGATGACCCTTATGCTGTTTTTAAATGGAGAAAATTCCGGCCTCTGTGAGCGCGGGGTAAACATAAATTTCTAAAGAGCGATCAAGAAAAGAGTCAGTTGGCGTGAAATAAACAGCCTTGGAACGGAGAAAACGCTAACGCAACTCCGCTGCCCTTCGGGAGCCCAATTTATAGATTTTTTAAGACGTTAAGCAATTAGCTCCAAGGTGGCTGCTATAGTTCCGTCATGTGTTTTATAGAAAACGGGAAATCATATATATGACAAAGATCGTAAATTAATCTTAGTTGGTGAGCGAAATAAATTATTATTGATGCTACGAATAGAGAGAAAGAGAGATGATAGTTAATTTTAATTCTGCTGCAATAGAAATTAGTTGACGCAATACCTGATGACGGACTCTGAACTCGAGTCGGAAATATTCGCACTTATGTTGTTGTGTGTGATGATAAAAAAAATTTCAAGATTAAAAATAGTTTATTTATTATTCTTCTCGGTAATCATGCAATAAGAGTGTTGTTTCGCAAAGAGCGGGCAATTGACCGACCAACTATCATCATTTGTTTTATTTTATTTTAAAGAGTTCACACGTGTAAAAAACATTTCTTAAATTTAGCTCCTATAATTAAATAAAAATATTTTTTTCTAAGTTGGCTCCGGCACATCGTACTTGATGACTTGTATATTTTGTTTTCATCTTATTAATAATTGATCATCATTGAATCATCAAAAAATTTTGAAAAAAAAAAAAATTTCACAAAAGGGTGTTTAGTTCAACAAATACGTCGAGGATTATTATTAGATATAAAATCTTTAAAGAGTCAAGTAAGTCCTGTTAGTTTAGTAGAAATATTTACTTGGAGGTGTTTGAAAATACATTTAGGTTATTGAACCTCGAATATGAGATAAACAAAAAAAAAGCATCGCATTTTATTAGTAGGATTATAAAAGTAAATTCTCTATTCAAAAATGTGTACGATTTCCTCTAACACTCTGTTAAAAGAGAGCAATTCAAGAAGATATAACTCTGCTAACTTGTGAGTGTTAAATACTTCCTAAGAAAATTCATAATGCGTATAAATTATTCCAGAGATGGGAACAAAAAGTTTTTTTTTTTAACTTATATATTCTGAATTGGCAGGTCAATAAGTCCGTGACTTGTTGAATGAAACGCAGGTTTTTGGATAAAAAATTATTTTATTTTTCAACGTAGTCTCCTTTGAGCTCTATACTCTTTGTCCAACGTTTCTCCAATTTTTTTATCCCTTCCAAAAAATAAGATTTGTCGAGGGCATCAAAATTGAGATGATTTCATCTCTTTCCGCCGTGCCATTTTTTCAGGTTTGGAAACAATAAATAGTTACTCGGGGCTAAATCCGGAGAATAGGGCGGATGAGAGAGCAATTCGTATCCCAATTCATGGAGCACACGAAATTTACTTTTTTCCATTTTCTTCTCAAATCACGAGGTAGTCTGCTATTAATGGATGTCAAAGAAAAACTAAAAGACCCAGATGGCTCAAATTTCGACAGGAGTCAGCTGATAGTTGCCTGCTGACAGGAGCAGTGTTGCCATTTCATTTAAGAGGCCGGGAAATTTAAAAAGTCACGGACTTATTGAATTTATTTTTTCGTTTATTGGTTCAGCAATAGGTCAACTCGGATTTTCCAGAGAGTGGAGTCAAGAAGGGTGCTTTTTAAAGGGGCTAGTCTCGAAAAACCGTTAATAGCCGATTGAGAAGCTGGTTACTCTAGGCGGCAAGAGATGGCCCCATAGGGAAGCAAGCATTTTAGTTCATTTCATTGGTAATGTTTCAGCAAATTAATTAAAAGCAAAAAATTAATTATTTTTTAACACAATGATTACTAATTTAATTATCTAAAAGATATAGTCCGAATTTTTTAAAATTATCTTTTATTTAATGTGATTGATCTAAAAAAAAAATCGAATATCAAAAAAGGGCTTCTATAAATAGCTTTAATTTAAAAAAAAATTGCGATCGATAGCTTCGAAATTGTGGCCGCTGGAACCTTTCAAAATCAGCACCTTGAGACTCGCGTCTTAATTAGAACTTCTCGAAATAAAATTTTTCTTAATTGGATATTTCAAAGATCTTCAGTTTTATTAATTAAACCAGTTAATGGCCAACCTTTTTAAAAGAAAGTGCGCAATGAAGAATTTTCAAATGCGTTGTGCATATAAAATGTCGTATTTACCTGGTAGATCTTTTTTTTATATAAATTAAAATTAAATATACAAACTATTTTATTTGTTTCAAAAGTTTTACTAATTATAAAATTACGTATTTCGACAATTGCTTGTCATCATCAGAAGTAAATTAATAAAATCTTTGAAACAAATAACCTAGTTTTTATTTGTAAATTTAATTTTAATTTACTACTAATTAAACTTTTTTTTAATTTTAAAAATAATAAAAACATTTTTCTAATAATACATTTTTAAAAATTATTCAAATAAAATGAATAAAGCTATTAAACAATATATACAGAGTTGACCAAATTTTTTATAAAATCAATAGCTAATTAATACAAATTTTAAATTAATATACAGTATAATAATAAATGGTTTATTTTCATAATATCAATGATTTCTATTCTCGAATGTAATTACTTTCTCTTACCCTATATATGAAATATTTTGTAATATAATTTCTATTTTTATGAAAATTCAACAAATAAATATTCTGAGGAAGGTCCCGATACGTCGACAATTAAATAAGAGATGAAGTTTTATTTGTAGAATTACAGGAGAAAGTCGATTTTAAGGCTACCCGCCGGTTGCCTGCACTTCAGGCGCTCAAAGCAAATATCCTACTATTGAATAGGTGTGCTTTAATTTTGTCCATCACTTATATACGATAGTAAAGCAGGTAGATATAAAATAATTTTTTAATTCTTTTTTAAAAAAGTTAAAAAAAATTATATAGTTAAATTAAAATTTCTTTTAAACGTATTTAGGAACGTTTTAGTCTTAGACCAGTGGTCATATGCATCCAGGAAGAAAATAAAAACAAAAGGAGAAGCATAAAAGGGGAACTCAACTGCGGGAACTGAGAAGATGCCTGTTGAGATTAGACCTTAAAGTGTGAAGATTGTAGTTTTTGGGGAAGATAGACGCAGGGAGCTTGTTCCAATCACGGGAGGTCATGGGGACAAAGGAAGATTGGAATTGACTAGTTCTGTTAGTCGTGATCTTGAACAACATAGGGATGCTGGGACAATGTCTCCCTTGTGTTCCGTGTATATGTTGATTTGGGTGGGATAATTGATTTTAATTCATTGACCATAGAAGAGAGAGTTAAATATATAGCTAATGTATTTAAATAGTACACAAAAAATCTGGTGTGACACGCATAGCAGTGTATTGTCACTCTGCTGTCTCACCAGATTTTTTTGTATCGAGAAATATTTAGTTTCCCATAGCGCCTTAAGTTACATACTTGCGTTTTATAAGTAAAAAGGTCAATTGATTCAAATTTCCATAGGCTCTGTGTATTTTAAATGTTGACAGCTTGAAACACACTATGGTTATTTTTCAAAATTTTAATCTCATATTTGGATATTTTATACACAATAGAGAATCCTAAATAATTACAAAATTTCATAAGAATTGGAAATTAAAATGTGTAAAAAGTTTGAAATGAAATTTACATGATAATACCCAGGGTAGGGATTTAACATTGGCTCTATGGAAGGAGGAGCCAAAAAATGAATTTGAAAAATATGAAACTACTACATCCGTAAACAATTTTCACGAAAAATATTACTGATATACTTTTTAAAAAGCATCTAAAAAATAGTTGATTTATGAATTTTAATCAGTATCATTAGAGCCAATTTTGAGAAAATCGAAAAAAAACTGAAAGAGTACATCGGTAAATTACTAGTATTTTTTGGCAGATTTTGTTCAAAAGCTTATTTTAACTGTCCGGGAGAGTAACCAACTAAATATAAAATTTTAACCTCGTAGCTTATTTCCTTCATTCACTCGTTACACACTCAGAGACCAATTTGCGGGGCCACTTTTGTGGACTGAGAAGACCTCAATACATATATTTCCATGAATTTTTGACATGAGTGCAATACTTTCTCATTATATATTACATATATAGGTAAGGGAAAGTAATCATAGGCCCAAATTCTGAATGTTAGTTTCAATAGACCACTTAAGAATTCAGAAGTCTAAATGAAATTTCAATTGTTGCCATGCGGCGGTGTTTAGAGATGAATTTGAAAATACAGTTCGTTTTGTTAATCATGTGAATACAAAGAAATTGTTAATATGAAGTTATTTTAATTTAGAGACGAGTTTCCGCCCACATGACATCACTAATTGGACTCAAACTCTTATTACTGGGGAGTGATAAATCCCCACTTTTTAAGTTAAAGAAACAATCGATATTTTTATACAGTAATTAATCTGGAGTTGACGTAGAGATTGAAATAATCTCGAAACAAATGGAAATATTTAACCAGAGAATGATACTTTTTAAGGTTGTTGAACTTAGAATTTAGTGATAAACAAAAAAAAGTATGATGATGATGTTTATGAAAAGGATAATAATGAATTATATGCATATTTATTTATCAGCAGACACTTTTGAGGAATAATATGAAAATCTAGACTATAGTTAAGCTACTTGATTTTAGTTTTTATTTGAGTAAGGTACATATCTCAAGATTCCACCTCCGACTCAACGCCATCAAATCCCATAATAAATAAATAATTCAATATCAGACGTAAATGGCATTAAAATGATTAGATAATTTGGATTACCAAATAAATTAGCTAACCAATTATATAATTTTATAAATAAATGGTTAAATTTAGAACTACAATTATAAAAGTCATGTTTTATTAATGAGATTGTACAAATTATAGTATTTATTTATTTTTTTTTAAAAGTCTATTTTTTATATTTTTTCTGACATTATGAAAAAGCTGGAAATCTGTCAAGAAATGGGACGTATTTATTTTTTACTTGAGGTGGGATGTTTCACTAATTATAGAAATACATAGTAATTTTAAATTTGTATTTTCCATCCCCCTATATTTAAAGAAATAATGATGGATGATCTTAAGAAAATAATCTAAAAAATGACGTAATTAGACATTTGTTTACTTGAGACAAGCTTTAAATATTGTGTCTCTTCTAAAGTAAATAAAAAAAGATATTTGAATTGATAATGTCAAGTGATCAAAACAAAAATCTAATTATTATTCTGTTGTTCGAGCTCCTTCCTATTGGCGAAACAAAATGTGAAATCAAATCTCATCAAAATAAGAATATACGTAAATTAAAAATGTACCACTACTTTAGTGATGTATTGTATATTTAAAAACAAAAACAAAATTGAGATAAATTGAAAATTTATTATAAAACAATACAAATATATATGTAACTTGAAAATAGTAAACGGTTTTGTTGATTTTGATGAGTAGAAAACATCCCGAATACTCTCTAAAAATATTTTTAGAGAGTTAATATGCCTTAATTCATGAATTTAAGCAATAATTGGATATATCTCAATTCAGGTTTGTAGCCACGCGGGATATAGGGAACTAAGCGCTGTTCCGGAATTCAAAAAATAAATAAAAATAAAATCTGGTGTGACTGGTAGCACCAGATCTTTTGTGTCGACATCTATATTTAGTTTCGTCGATATATTAAAATTCAAGATGTAAAATCTATAAGCATGGGATAATATTCATATTTTGTTACCATGGCAACCATTTCTCCTATCTTTCCTATGATGTACAAGAGTAAAGTGTGCTTCAAACAATTTTTAGGGCAAAATGAGAATATACATTTTGAAGAGCATGTAAAAAATAATTGATTTTTGTATTTTAATCAAAATCGTTTGATTGAATTTTGAGAAAATCGAAAAAAACTGAAAAAGTACATCAGTAAAGTACTAGTACTTTTTGGCCGATTTTGTTCAAAAGGTTGGTGTCACGTCCCATGGGGGTACCTAACTTCAATATTAAATTTCAATCTCCTAGCTCTTTTTGTTCTTGAGATATTTTGTTCACAGACAGACCAAGTAGTGAAACTCTCTATATATTTTAACAATATATATATAGAGGTAAGAGAAAGTAATAATAAAGAAGAGAGAGAACATCTTAATCACTTAAAATATATTACATTCGCATTTGGAGTCGGATCGTCCAAATTTTCCGGCTGCAGCCGTTTATGATTTATTTATAAATATTTTTTGGTTGTAAAAATTTTAAAAACAATATTTCAAAATTTATAAATAATTCATCTGGATTGGTCTTACAAAAATTTTTGAAAGTAAGAAAAAAAAATATAATTTTAGATTTTAAAATTTTCAATTACAGAATAATTTTTTCGAATAAATAAGGTGTTTTTTTTTTGAGAGTTAATTTATTGAAATTTTATTATAATTTTGAGATATTTTTGTTATATTCTCTCTTTTTTTTTTGTATGCAAAGACTGATGATGATGGAGTGCCTGATTTTTTCAAATAAACATTGAATTATTTACCAACGATAATATGAGATTTGGGTTATTGTAATTTGAATTTATTTTTTTGTTTTGTTGGCCTCGTATATTATTTTTATCAATTCAATTTTCGTTGTTTTATACATTTTAAATATTTAAATAAACATTGAATTATTTACCAACGATTTATTATTTTCATGAGATTTGGGTAATTGTAATTTGAAATTTTTTTTGTTGGCCCCTGTATATTTATTTCTATCAGATCAATTCACAATATTCACTTAACTATCAGGAGAAGATATTTTGAATATAGAAATAAATAATTCGGAATTTTTCATTTTTGCCAGATATATGAGCTGAGACTACTTGAGAGCCACAATATTTTTGATGTCACTCATGAAGTTCAACGAAGCTAAGCAATTGAAGATATGAATATGGAATGGCAACAAGCAACTTCGCTCAGGCCACAAAACGTGAAAAACGTTGCTTTCCCAGGCAAGGTCTTGTTGTTATCCTCACGGAAATTTTGGTCTTATTTTGAATATCTTAAAAACTAAATTTGCCTCATATGGCCTAAAATTTTATATCCAATTGCTCTATAAATTAATAAAAATTAAAAGTGGTTTTCGGAGGGTGTATATATTTCAGAAACTATAAAATTTGTTGAGTAAAGAGGTAATAATTTTTCATTATTTATTTTTCACTTTTTGATAGAAAATTTTTTTATATTTCACTACTGAAATAAAAAATTATTTAAGAATATTTTTATTACATTAAATTAATATCATTCAATTAGTAATTTTACCAAGTAGCTTAAATAAATAATTTAAAAAAAAAAAAAAAAACGCAAAAGATATATTCATATTTCTTTATTTATTTATTTATTTAAGATTAAAGATAAAATTTCCTGAAATATAAAATTTCTCCCATTTTTACTTTCTCTTAACTATATATAGGTTTATATATAGAGAGAGTGTTAGAAGTTGAAATTTTATATTTAAGAGGTACCCTCTCTAGGATGTGACACGAAGCTTTTGAACAAAATCGGCCAAAAAGTACTAGTACTTTACTGATGTATTTTTTCAGCTTTTTTGAATATTCTCTTGGATCTAACGATTTTGATTAAAATTCAACAATCAATTATTTTTTAGATGCTCTTTCAAAAATCTATATTTTTATTTTGTCTTCAAAATTGTTCAAAGACAACTTTACTCTTGTACATCATAGGAAAGATGGGAGAAATGGTAACAAAATTCCATGTTTATAAATATTTCATCTTGAATTGAATCTAATATAGTGCCATACACAGAACACAACTTTCAATTACCGAAGGTAAGAGAAAGTTGTGTGCTGTGCGACTAGTCACATCAGATCTTTTATAATAAGTAGGCCTATTATATTAATACTTCGAAGCGCTCGCTATCAATTAAATAATGAATTATATAATTATATAAATAAACAGTAGGTCTACATAAAAAAATTTAGATCAAACATGTCTGTCTGATTTTTTAAAATGATTAATATCTTAATAATAATAAATGAAAAAAACGTCATTTATCTTTAAGTATTTCAAATAAAAATTTGAGAAATGGAAAATTTTTTAATAAGTGTTAAAAAAAAGTTAATCTAATCAAAATGATATTTTTCCTTCTATTGTAAAAATTAACAAAGTTTATTTAATGAATAATCCATTTTGATTAAGTTTTTATTTTATTCTCATAAGACCAAGGACAATGGAAAAATGATATTAAATTGAAATGCTATCTCAATAGATAGATGAATAAATCGGGTAAGATCAGCGCGAGATCCAAAGGACAATCTTTATTTTTGGGCGGGGGGACAATCGCCTCGATGCCCTCCCTTTTTGCCGTGGATCGGTGGCTGACTAATATGAATAAATTTACAATAGGTTGATTTGCTAGAAGATAAATAGCCAAGTGATATTAAACGGATTATGACTAACTATTTGTAAATACAATAAGACAACGAAACAATCGTCTTAGCTAAGTAGAAAATAATTTATTAAAGTATATTTAAGGATAACGATAAGAAATAAATGAAAAGAAAATATAAAAAGACAGAAAGAAGATATATAAAAAAAATCAAAATCAAAAGAAATGCCAGTCTTCGCACGGGTAACTCGTAGTCGCCATCCACGTACTCATACTTGATTTATAATTTAAACCAATTTAGTAAATACAATAAAGATCCGTTTGAATTCGCCTATCTAATATATCTAGAATTATATTTTTAAAGTGGAACTTTTATTTGGTCGCCACAAATTTTTTCGTTTCTCTATTATCATGTCGCGTTACAAGGCGTGACGTCAAAGCCCGTGACGCTACAAGTTATGAAGTCACAAGTCGTGACGACAAAAATAAAAAGTTGAAATTTAATATATATGACGAATTATAAAAAAATAATTGTGAGATTTAATTATTCAATTTTTAAATTGATAAAATATAATTTTTAAAATAATTTAAAATGATTCAAATAGCAAATAAATATTGTTCTCAGTTTTTAACATGCGTCTATTGATTTCCCATTAACAATTCTCATTTTCGAATTATTAAGTTAAGATTAAAAACGCGATTTTAATACCCTTAATTGAATAATTTTCTGAAAAAAATTTTCCGAAAAAAAGTTTCACTTGCATCGTGGTTTCATAAAACCACACAATGTTATTTTTTAAACAATATTTTTAAAAATAGTAAAATTAAGGAAGTAAGTGAGACGTGATATCTAGCTTATTCAAATTCTATATTTAAATCTAACCTTTAGATGTAATATATTTAATTGTATTATATCATATATCCGGTTTAATAAGAAAAGCATCATACAGATAACTAAATTAAAACAAACACACTTATTTCCGGGTTTTGATATTTTTCAACTTAAAGTTTCTTGCAATAAATCGGTATTTTTACTTAATGTTACCTATATACGTATGTAATAACTGAAGTACTTTTTCAATTTTTTTAGAATTTCTTAAAATCGGCTCTAACGATTTTGATTAAAATTCATAAATCAATTATTTTATAACATGCTCTTTAATAAGTATAACAAACAAATTTTTTGTGAAAATTATTTTAAGTACACATTACTGATGTACGTTTAATTTGAGGATTACTGATGTACTTTTGCAATTTTTTTAATTTCCTCAAAATTGGCTCTGACGCTTTTGATTTAAATTCATAAATCAATTATTAGATCCTCTTTAAAATATATATTCTCATTTTGCTCTGAAAATATTTTGAAGTATATTTTACTGTTGTGGTATTTCAAATTTTTTAAATTTCTCTTCCTTCCATAGAGCCAATGTTAAATCCCTATCCGGATTTACATGTAATTTTCGATTCAAAAGGAACTTTGGAACTTTTTACACATTTAAAAATTTTTTTTTCCAATTCTTATGAAATTTTATATTTATTTAGGATTCTCTATTAATTATAAAATATCCAAATATGAGATTAAAATTTTGAAAAACAACCATAGTTTATTCCAAGGAGTCAACATTTAAAACGAAAGTTTGAAACTAAATATATCTTGATACAAAAAAATCTGGTGTGACAAGCACAGTACACAACTTTCGATTACCGAAGAGAAAGTTGTGAGCTGTGCAACCATCACACCATATTTTTTGTTAATAGCATCATTTTTCCCTTTCTTTTAAAAATTATTTTTATTATATGAACAAAATTTCCATAAGATATATTTAAGAAAAAAAATAATAAACAGGTAAATTGACACGTGATTCTAGCGCATTCCTTTTTAATTACCTACTATCAATAAAAACGTTTTATTTTTCTGATGTAATATTTATTACAAGTATATTTTTAATAAATTCAAATCAACTTTATGTTATTTTAGTATTTTTTTTTTTTTTTTAATATTAATGTGAATAAACATGAAGGTGGTATGGTGGGGGTATTTAGCTCATGGCCAAACTGAGACAAGACACAGGGCAAAACACGGGATCGAACTGATCGGTGGTAGATTCCAACCTACGGGCTCAATAACCAGAGAGCGAGAGAGAGAGAGGAGAGATACGACGCACGTGGCTCGAGACGCGTGCCTCCAGTTGCCATGTGCCAACAACTGCCAACTGCCAAGTGTTAAGTGTTAAGTGCCAAGTGCCAAGTGCGTCTGACCAACTAGGTCAAGGGGAACAGGAACTCTTAAGCTACATTGCACAGTTTACTTCCGTCCCCCCTCAAAGACGCAAACAAACTTTCCAACCGACGGTGTTGGCCTTCGCCAGAGATTTACTCAATAAACGACATGCCTGGTTTATCTAGGTTCGATTATAAAACGCGGAAAACAATAAAACAAACGCCTTATACGGGATAGACATTGGATAATAAATGAAAAAAATATTATCTCATTGGAAGAGAATTTGCAAGGGTGGTTGAGTGTTTGGTCGAAAGAAAAATAGTATTTTTTCTAAGAAGAAAAAAATAAGTACAATATTAGATGGTTGTGATTGGTACTAAATAATACAAATCTAAATAAAAGTTATAAAATTTTAAAAATCACTGAAAAAAAAATATCATATTTTCAATCGTTTTTCATATACTGTGGTGCTTGAATATTAATATACCCAGTTTGTGAAATTAAATTTATATACTAGTTTAATGGGTAAAAAAATATTTAAGTAGCTTAAAAAGTATGTTATTCTTAACAAATTATGATACTAGTTGTTTAAAATAGTTGTAAGCTCCACCCCACCCCCCCCCCCCCCCTAGAAAAAATTAAATAATAAATTTTAAAATAATTTTAGTGAAATACATGAAAATGAAAAATTCTTATTAAGGTTGTTTGGACATTAAAGCACTTTATTAGATTAAAAGCTAATTTTTTAATATGTTATTAATCACTATCACATACTGTACGTATAAAATAAAATTTTGAAGCAGATCTGACGCAGGGTTATCGTGTAATTAATTATTAAAAAATTGAAATTTAACATGTTGTCTATGGGGAAACATAAAATCAAAAGTTCCTGATGAGGGCTTTAAAGATATATTAACAAGAAAGTCAAAAAAATCCCGAAAGTGACAGTCACGGAACACAAGAGGGGCCTCTTCCCGCTCCCTATGCTGTTCGATCACACTAACAAACAAATAAATTTTTTCTTCCTTTTTCCCCCTCACCTCCCCTGGTTGGAAAAACTCCCTCCTCTTTTTTCCCCCAAACCTACAATCTTCCACTTTTAATCCCTCCAAAGACCTTTTTTTTTCCCCCCTTGGGTTTTTCTTTTTTTTTTTTCTTTTTTTTTTTTTTTTTTTCTCCCCGGGTGGCCCCCAAAAAAAGTAGGAAAAATTTAAAAATAAGGAAGTCACGAGACTCAGACACCAGTCTGGCAACGTCGCATAAAATAATACTCATTTCTCGCTGTCAGTTACATTTTGTTTCCATTTTATATATTTTTTCTCGCAAATCGCCCATTTTATTTAAACTGATTTGAATTAATGATTGTAATATATTAAATAAAATAAAATTGAAGGCTTTTAAGATTTATAATAAATAACTGATAAATGTAATGTTGTCATCAAAAATACTTGAGTCAAAAGTCAATCATTTATTATTTTTGGTAATTAAATTATTAACTTAATACTACAATTATAAACTATGATAGGTCACGACTAAATTATAATAATGAATTTATGCATTCAAATTTTTCATTTTATTAAAAAAAAAATTAGATTCTATTATGACTTACGGGGTACTATCCGAACAACTTTAAAAGGTGTTTTATTTAAAAAAAAAATATATAGTATTTTTAGGAAAATAATTTCATACTGTTTGAAATAAAATGACGATAAAATATATTACTAGACAATGTTTATGAAATAATGAACATAATTATATACTAGTGTTGTATTTTAAACTGTTATATTATTCAATAGTAAATTATGAATAACACCTAGAATGATATAATGCTGAATTTAATCATAGTCTTCGAGATGACGTGTGTGTAATTTTTTCCTCTATATGCAAGGACAATAACACAAAGAATGAGTGGGGGGATTTGATCAGGGTCGAATAAACATATCGGAAGTATCAAAATGGATAATAAGGAAAATTTCATAAAATTTCTATAAGTTGAAAAACTATAAATTTTGCTCTTTTATATTGCTGTTCATTTTAAGCCAATTGAGCGTACTACTATAAGACTGACGACTTTAAGAAGTTTGTTGGCTAAGACTTCATTGAACAAGCAAGAAATTCTACCAAGTGGAAACAGAAAGAGACACCATTCCTCATTAGAGAGAAAAATTTGTAGTAGTAATAATAATTTTAATAAAAATTTTGCAGAACTTTTATAGACTAAAAGATAGAAATTTGCGATATGAGTTTGTGTTTATGATTGGGCAAAATTGCGCCCCCTGGATTCGAACAAGGACCTCCGCGCTTACGAGGTGGAGGGAGATAAAGGTAGTCCACCAGCCGCGAAAACGCGTGGAGGCCCTGGTTCGTGTCCACGAGGCACAAATTTGCCCTATCATAAAAACTAACTCACTATCGACACTCACAAACGGGCTATTATTATCCCTCGCCACAAAAGCGTGGAGATCCTAGTTCGAGTCCAGGGGGCGCAATTTTGCCCAATCATAAACACAATTTTATCTCGAAAATTTGCTTTCTTAAACGATATATAAACTGATTCATAGTCTATTTGAGCTTTGATTGAAAAAATTCCATCTTTTGCATATTATTTAATTTTTTTTAATTATACAAAACTATTCATGTA
This sequence comes from Euborellia annulipes, assembly GCA_023213315.1. Lineage (NCBI taxonomy): Eukaryota > Metazoa > Arthropoda > Insecta > Dermaptera > Anisolabididae > Euborellia > Euborellia annulipes. The sequence continues at coordinate 18,771 of JAKCPI010002472.1, forward strand.
GCAACAAAAAATAAATATAATTTAAAAAAAAAAAATTTATTCAATTATGTATAAAAAAAAGAGAAAAACAAATTTATTATTATTCATCATGAAAGGAATGTTGCTCCTCATTTATTGTCTATTCTAAATTTTTCAAGTTGTCAGTCCGGTGAGTCAAAGAAGAGTTTCATAGTTGGTTTAGGAATTTTAGGAAAGAGAAATCAATTCGACTATTTTACTAATAAATATTTTTTAAATTAGTTTAATCAATAAAAATAAATATTAATGGAAGCTGGGAAAATATTTTAAATAATCTACTCTTCGATTTTAATGGTGTAATTAATTATTCAGACAATAAGACTTAAGTACTTTTTTTAAACATATCGTTGGTTAATTAATGAAAATGATTATTTTAAAAACTTTTATCATCCTAATATAGTACAAGGTCAAGGGAGGCAGGATATAAAATGCGGTGGTCAGAGAGAAACCCGTCCTCGTCATTAAGCTACACACGAAAATATAATCACATCTGTTATGGTCTTACTCTCAAACTTCAGTAAATATGGCAGATTGTAAGGTTAAACTATATAATAATTATGCAAATAATTAAATAATTCACATTTCCAAAAAAAAAAAAAAAAAAAAAAATATTGTTATAGCCGGGAAACGAACTCGATCAGTCAACATATTTGTGTTAAATATATATTTAAGTATATATATATATTTAGTTATATCACAGCGAAGCAGAAAATATAATTATTTTAATTTTACTAACTTAAATTCTAGTATAAGACCACCATGAGTGGGTTCGATTATAGGCTGGGTCCAATTTTTTTTTACTTTATCTATATACAGTATGTAAATATACAGTATATAGAGAAAAAGTATTGGATTCATGTCAAAAATTTGATGTCGAGATTCTGATGGATATACACGTTTTGATGTCCCCTGAATCCAAAAAAGTGGTTTATGGTGTGTGTGTTTGTGAACAAAATATCTCAAGAACGAAAAGAGCTAAGAGGTTAAAATTTTATTTTTAAGTAAGGTACCCTTTTGGGACTTGACACGAAGCTTTTGATCAAAAATCGGCCAAAAAGTACTAGTACTCTACTGATGTACTTTTTCAGTTTTTTTCGATTTTCTCAAAATTCGCTCCACCGAAATTATTAAAAATTCAAAAATCAATTATTTTTTAGATACTCTTTAAAATGTATATTCTCATTTTGCCCTTGAAATCTTTTGAGGCACTTTTTACTCTTGTACTTCATAGGAAAGAAAAGTTTGCCATGGTAACAAAATATAAATATTTTCCCATACTTATAAATTTTATTATATTTTGAAATTTAATATATCGACGGAAATTAAATATATGTTTACATAAAAATTCTGGTGTGACAAGCACAGAACACAACTTTCTCATACAAAAGGTAAGAGAAAGTTGTGTGCTGTGCGACTAGTCACACCAGATATTTAGGAAATTACGTTAATTATTAAATCCCTGTTTTATTTGAAAATAAATTCTTTTTTTTTTAAATAATTATTATGTGATGTTAGTATTGGTATTTTTCATGTTTTTAAATAACTCATGAGAATTTATTTTTTTTTTTTTTAAATTTTCTACGCATTCTTTTCAAGTAAACGTATCCAATTAGTCTTTACATCTAAAAGCACATAACCAATTCTCTGAGCAAGCTTCGGGCACAAATGGCAAAATAAGAAAAATAAGTCCAAGTTGTAAAACAATAAGTGCGTAAAAATAATGACAAGTTTCGACCCGGCTAATCTGCCATTGCGAAAAACAGGGGGAGAGAACAAAAATCCATTTCCATGAAAGCTATTAAATTAATTTAAAGTAAAAAAAAAAAAAAAAAAGTTTTATAGGGAATTTTATTTGAAACATGCTCAATGTATCTCTCCGAATGATAAAGCAAGAATGCAAAACGGAGGTGGGTGGCAGAAAGAAGAGAGGCCATCGCTCTTCTCCCACCAAAATTCCACAAGGTGGGGGCCGAGCATCATCCTCAACAAACATATAAAAAAAAAAAAACTTTATATAATTATAAATAATTATAATTAATTTAGTATTAAATTTTTTCAAAAATTTTATATTTGGCAATGGTATATTTAATTTGAATAAAAAACTGGTATTGTTTGTAATCATCAGAAAGCGTCATTTCAACATTTATTTTAAGGTCAAAGAGAAACTATCTTCTAAATACCCAAATGAGATGATGGATTTATTTTAATTTAGAATTCGATTTCCCCATCAAGAATTTTGTGGATGAGATTATCTCTCAATTTCTCACCTCAGGAAGAGACTTTTTTAATTAATTTTTAACAAGAATAAGCACTGTTCTTTTGGAAATAGAGGCTTAAAAAACACTCCTAAACCGCTTTATACAAATTATACTGATGTCAGCGCATGGAATATTAAAATTTTTTATTCGCTTTTAAATATAAAATTGAAATAAAAATATTTAAAAATTAAATAAAAAAACATATAATTAATATTTACTAAATCAAACAGCTGAAAAAGATTGGAATGCAGACTAGGGGCATTTGCCCCCCCCCCTTCCCCCCCAAGGGCTCTGGTTTTTTATAAAATTCTATATTATTCTAAATAAAATATTCCAAAAATCGAGTATATAAACTGTACAAAATAAATATATTTTGGCCAAATTCGAGTACCTATTTGTAAGTAAATTTTAAGAAAAAAAAAGTTTGCCCCCCCCCAAGAAAAAGTTGAAATGACGCCACTGGAGCGAAATGTATTACCCAGCAAAAGTGGCCCGCCCAGATGGACTTTACAGATATATATTTTTTTTTTTTAAACGATATACGATTTTTTTATAGCGATATACCTTAAACGAGCAATGTATGTTTGTTTGTAAGAACATCAGTTCTCAAAAACGGCTCTAACGATTTTTTTCAAATTTTAAATATATACTATTTTCGATACCAATATGAAATTGCGTTAACTCTCACCTTTGGAAAAATTTGGGTACTAGTACTTTACTTTTTTTTTTTTTTTTCCATTTTTCTTGAAATTCGCTTTAGTGATTTCTTTCATATTTTAAATATTTACTATTTACTGTATACAAAACAAATTCCTTTTGATCTCGTCTTTGGGAACCCGTGAGTACTTTACTTATGTACTTTTTTAGTTTTTTCCAATTTTATCAAAAGAAAAAACAACCGTCCAGCTCGGTCATCCAAGAACTATATATAATATCTAATTTAAACAAAAAACATGTCTTTGGTTGTAATTTTTGCTGGAGAAGTTAACTACACTCCTAGTATATCTAATTATATTAATATTGAATATTTATTTATAAGATTCGGATCAATATGGTCTATAAAATCGAAAAAATCACATAACAAGATATATCAAAATCAGTAAAGGATAAAGTATAGTCAGAAGGTGCAAAATAAATATGATATAAATTAAAATGATGGTAGAATAAAGATGAAGAAAGGAATGCCAAAGATGCCGTCAGCAGGATATTTATAAGTTTTTATCCCTAACTATGTTTCAAGGTTGGATTTTGACCTCAGGTTAGATGACGTCAATTTAACAGAAACATGAATATTTTATAGATTGATTATATACATAATTGCTTGCTTCGATTTATAATATTTTGATTTTTGTGGAGGGGGGGGGGGGAGATTCAATCAACGGAGATTTCTCACAAAAAAAAAAAATATTAATTAATATGTATATGTGTGAATTGCAATTTGCAACGTCCTCTTCGAGATGATTGCTAAGAGAAGCCAGGACGTGCCTGAAGACATGACTCATCCTGAAGGATGATGTCACGATTAGAGGCCAAAACATCCATGTTACAATGTTACAAAAGAATTCAACAACAGTCTCCTAATCATGACTGTGGGTGCTTTCTCCGCTCTCCTTTTAGGAGAAAGCTTCGAATCACTAATAATAAAAAAACAAACTGAAATTTAGATCAAGTGAATGAAGAGAACTCGCATTAATGCAAGGTCAACTTTTTTAATAATGCCATTTTTTTTAATCATTCTTTTATGTACATTGTAACAAGGATAACGAGAAACTATTCTAACATGGTCATACAAAAGTGTTAATCTTAGTAAATCAAGGATTTTATTTATTTTTTATATAGAAAAAAGTTTTGGTATAAAAAAACAGTGGCGTCATTTCAAATTTTTCTTGGGGAGTGCAAATTTGTTTTCTTGGAAGAGGGGGAGGGCAAACTTTTTTTTCTTAAAATTTACTTACAAATAGGTACTCAATTTTGGCCAAAAGATATTTAATTTAATTAATTGTTTAATTTTGTATAGTTTATATATATTTTGAAATATTTTATTTAGTTTAATATAAAATTTTAAAAAAATCAGAGCCCTTGGAAGGGGGCAAATGCGGGCCCCTCCAAATGACGTCTCAGTATAAAAATCCAAAGAAAAATAGCAACAAGGATTATTAGATAAATTAGATAAATCATTTGGGTTATTATTGTAATTTATAATTCTGGACGTGTGATGCAAAAAATTTGAAAATTTTAATTTCAAATTCTTAAAGAGCAAAAAAAAAAATGGTAGTTTTTTGACATGCCGAATAGTTTTTGAGATATTCAAATTTATGACGAATTTTTTTCAAATTTTATATAATAGAGAATAATTTATTTTTAATATTAAAATTTGTAATATTATAAAAAATATTCTAGCAAGACTAAGGCCAGGGGAAGATATGGATGTAAAATCTCCCTAACCCCCCCCCCCCCCCCCCACACCCACACACACACAAAACAAAATGATTTTAGAGAGAAACTCGGTGTGAAAATTTTAAGCTATAACAAAAATTTAATCATTCTGAAGGAGGGGTGATTGTCCAAACCCCCCCTCCTCTGACTACGGTCCTGAATATTTGATTTTTTATCGTAATCTATCTATCTATATACACACATATAAAATCAATTTATATTTTTAAGATTCAAAATAAAAAATTTTTAATTTATAGTTGAAAAGAAAAAAAAATTAGAGAAACAGTGGCGGATTTTGTTACTAATTGAGAGCTTGTAAAATACTCTCTTGATTAAACATATTTTAATAAAATTTTCTAGTCAAGGTTTGAATGAAAAAAAAAATTATAATATGCTTCAGGCATACGTTGGATAAAAAATATTTTAATTAAACTTTCACATAACTTTAATAAATTTTAAATAATGAAAATGTTATTATATGATTATATTTATTTATAACCTAAATACAAGCCTGATGAAGGAGCTTGAATACTTTAAAAACACCATTGTCTCAATTCTTACACAGGTTCGAGCCTGTTTCCAAGACATAATAAATTTGTTCTGTTTTGACTAAGCGATATTTTTTTTCGTCTTGGTTTTCCTTAAGAGTAACGACCCGACGTCGGAGCCACAAGCGTGACCTTGTGCAAGGATAATGTTTGCCTTGGGTATTTTTATTCTCAACCTTTTCTTATAAATCACATATTTTATTGGACTATTTTTGTATTGGCAATATGTGATATAATTAAATTAAAAAACAAACTTCCGGCTAAATCTCAAGGCAGTGCGACTCGAGGTCTTTGAAACAACGAATCCATTAATTTATTGGATTTACGCGAGATTAGGTCCTCAAGGTCGCAATAACTTCATGTAATTTATTTTCAAGTTCTTGTGTAAATGGAAACTAAATGAAATTTAGAATAATTTTTATTCAAAACGCTAAGAAAAATGTAATTATATTTCTATGTGAAGTAAATTTATTTTAATTGGCAGTTTTTTTACTGAATCGAACTGAAATTAACCGAACCATATTGAACTCAATCAAAAGTTAGTGCAAATATTTATATTTAATATAATGAAGGAAGTTTTATTGCACTAAGTGTACAGGTGTTATGAGAAATAATTGATAAAAAGTTTTTTATTTTGCAGTTTTTTGTGAATCTGACATTGTGCTAGCGAACAGTTTCGGCGGATCTCCTCACCATCTTCAGATCTCAAAAAAGTCAAAATATTTTTGAAGCCTTTTTGAGACCTGAAGATGGTGGGCAGATCCGTCTAAACTAGCGCAATCGTCAGACTCACAAAAAAGCTGTAAAATAAAAAAACTTTGGTTTTTTATTAATTATATTCCATAATACCACTTATCTTTTAAATATGGTGGTCTGACATTTTTGTGAATTTTTTTTGTCTTTCTTGTTAAAATATTTTTAAAAGCCTTCATGAGAAAATTTTGATTTTAATTTTAACGGAAGTTAATTGATAAAAATAGAAGTTTTTTTTATCTTTATCAGGAGTGGCTACATAATTCGATATGTGTGCGTCAGACTAAACGTCTACATTCCCTATAGGCTACATGTTAAATTTCATTTATTAAAAATATAAATACTGTACAACGTTTCGACTGCTTCCGTTCTCAAGTACTGTGCATTTGTTCCGATTCAAGTGAACTAATCTTACACAGTACTTGAGAACGGCTTCAAAATAAGCAGTTGTACATTATTTATATTTTTAATAAATAATTAATACAAAAATGTGGTCTATAATTAAAAATTCCGCTAAAAATAATAATTCAAACCCCAAAAGCTTTAATAAACACATATGTGATAGTAATTAATAACATTAAAAAATTAGCTTTTCATCTTAATAAGTCCGAAGAACCTTAAATAGACAATATACCGACAACAGTGCAAAAGAAGATAGGAGAGAAAGACTGACAAAGAAGAATCAACCGGTCTGAGGTTGGAAAACTCGGGAAAATATTTTTTCAAAAACGCAGATCCTAGTTTGTTTATTTTCAATTTAAAATAAATAAAAGTTTTATTTCAAAATCTATAATGAATTATTTCTATAGATTATATTAAATTTTAGGGAAATTTAATTTTGTAATGATTAACAAATTTTTTGATGAAGGACGTTATGTTACAGCTTAAGGATAGTTTACACCAAAATCCGGCCTTGTATTATATATATAATTACAAAGATTGTTTGTTGTTACCTCACAAATCCATGTCGTAAGAAATGTTTTTTTTGTAATAATAAAATAAATTCAATTAAGATCATTACAAATAAAATTTTTTTTGGTAATTGTCTATATGCTGAAGAAAAGAAGAGAACTTTATTAAAGTCATGTAACCATCAGAAAGCCATCTAAAATACCAATTTTTTTGATTCATTGCACCAGAGTGGATCGAATAGTTTAAAAAGGACTGACATAATGGAAACAAAAGAAATGTCAGTTTTGGTAACTCGTGGTCGCCATCCATGTACTCACAAAATGTGAACCCCTGAGTTAGGTCAGTTACTAATTTCTACCATTTATGTAGCTCTTAATTTATTTACAATTTTTCCGATGTATTGTATATAAAATTTGAGTAAAGTTTTGTCATGATTAATAAATCTTTTTTTCTGTGACAATCAATTGAAAAATCTAGGTTGTTATTTGGGTTGCCTATCTACCTTCTCCTTCGCTTAAAATCCCACGGTGCGGGGTCGGCGGTCATGGGTTTTTGGGACTGGAAAAGAATAGAACAGACCGGCTCGTCCCACGGTCTAACGTCTGTGAAAATATAGAAGGGAAGAGACTGACATGCAAAGAATAGAAATTTTGAGTACTGCCAGTCCCAGCTAGGGTAGCTCGTGGTCGCCATCCACGTACCCACAAATGTGGGCCCCTGAGCTAGGGTTGCCTATCTTCCAGAAAGCAAAAATGAACATATTTATGGAATGCAGTCTAGTTTTTTTGTCTTTTTACTTTCTTTTTCCTATATATGTAATATATAGGGAGATAGTATTTTTATTAAGAGAATAAAATTTTCAAAAAACCCTATAAGTAGCAGAAATCAATCAAGACAGTGGCTGCTGTCCACATTACATCTCATTGACATTTCACAGCCACAATCCCAGAGGCGTAATTTGGTGGGGGGGGGGGCAAGGGCCCAAGGGCTCTGAATTTTATTATTCTTTTAAATAAAATATTTCAAATTATGTCTACGGGCATATAAACTGTACAAAATTAAACAAGAGCTACATAAATTATTTGATTGAATTTGAGATACATATTTGTAAATAAATTTTATGAAAAAAAAAAAAAAACAGTTTGCCCCCTCCCCCAAGAAAAAGTTAAAATGACGCCACTGCACATCCCATCAATTAGTAAAATATATTTTTCCAGTACAATTTAGTATTAATTATTTGTTTTTAAACAAAGAAATTTGAATATATTTATTATACTAAATTATTTAAATAATTAATTTTAAAATTTTTTTCTTCATTGACCCTGCTTTTCTAATTTTAACGGTTTGTGGCTATATATATTTTTTTTTTTAATATTCAGCGGTTAAGTATAATAACAAAAAAAAAAGTAAAATCATTATATTATAAAATTATATATTTTAATAAATATATATCAATAAATTTTACGAAGTGCAATTTAAAAAAATATATATATATATATATATATAAAGGCTTATTCAATAAAAATATTTATGAAACGATAGTTAAAACTACCACATAAAAATAGATAGTAACAAGGGGGGGGGAGGGATTTGGTGGTCCAAACCCCCCTCCCCTTAAAGACATTTCAAAAATTATAAATAAAGAGAAAATATATATATAGAGAAACATGGTGTTATATAGAAAATTTTCTTCAAAATTTGTTTGTTATTAAATAAAATTCTATTAATTAAAAAAAATTCCTTAAAATGAATTGCCTAAATTATTTGAGACCTATCGGATCATCCGGACCCACTGATTTAATATTTATTTATTTATTTATTTATATTATTTGTAAAAAAAAAAAAAAAAAAAAACTTTCGTCATATTTAATTTTTAACCTAGGTTAAAAAACTCTCGAACAAAAGAGATAGACTTGAGCGATAATGTTGTATAACTCGAAGGCGATGAAGGTCATCCTGGGAATTTCATTTATGTTTCGAAGTTCGAGCCTTTAATAAAATTTCGATTAACCGAGAAAAAATTCATTTCTCTTCGTCTCACGACTTTTTCGTTTATCTTAATGAACCTAATTCAATGATAGAGAGTAATAAAAAAAATTTTCTTATAGGAGAAAACAAGGATTCGACCTAAATAACAAAAAAAAATATATATATATTCTCAACTGAACCATTATAACTTTTTTTTTTTTTTTATTTAGTAATTTATGTAGAAATAACGACAAAATTCTATCTTGAGTTTATTTATATATTTGACCTTCATCATTTGCCAAGAATATTTATAAAAATAAATAAAAAAAAAATAAACAAAAAATAATTTCAATTTTTATCTAATGTAAAATAATAAAAATATAGTTCTCACGGGAATAATTTTCATAATTTATTTTTTTTATAAATTAATAAACATTCAATAACGTTTTATATATATTTTTATATTTTTGATATTATATCATAATAGAATAAATAATATTTCGTGTAATAAAATCATTTGATTTTGTAACGTCAAAAAAAAAAAGGGTTGAGAAAAATGAGATGCCGTCTAAATTTGTTTCTCAAATAATTTAGGCAATTCATTTTAAAGAATTTTTTTTAATGAATTAAAATTAATAGAATTTTATTTAATGAGAAATTAAAAAATTATGATAATTTTTTTTTATCTAGAAAATGCAAAAAAAAAATTGTTTATTAAAGTTTTTGTGGTTTGTATTATTATTATTATGGGAGTTTTTAATTATAGACCACATTTTGTTATTAATTATTAAAAATATAAATACTCTACAACGTTTCGACTGCTTATTCTGCAGTTGTTTTCAAGTACTGTGCACTTGCTCCGACTCAGTTCACGGATCACGTGCACAGTACTTGAAAACAACTGCAGAATAAGCAGTCGAAACGTTGTTGAGTATTTATATTTTTAATAAATAATTAATACAAAAATGTGGTCTATAATTAAACTATAATAATTAAAAACTCGTAATAATAACCAAAAAAATTTATTATAAAAATTTAATTAAATAAATTTAAAAAATAACAGACAAAACAGTCAAAAGCTTTCTGATTGACTATAACAGATACTAAGATCTTAGTCTGCCAGCGATAATAGTTAAACAGCCCCATGTGATTTTTAATATAAATATTTTGCATATTAGGAATTTTAAACAGTGGCGTATCTTCACTGTAAGTGAGAATATTTTAAAAATTATAAATAAAAATGAAAGAATGTTTTATTATTAAATCCTTTCCACGTTACGGTTCCGATTTACGACCTTCATCAGGATATAATCAATTCTGATTCAGAAGACGCGACCGAAACGATGACAAAGTATAATGATAGAACCAAGTGTTTTTTTTTTTCTTTTCTTTAATTCAACTTGCCTAACATCCATCCAAAATTGAATGCTTAAATCAACTAATTAATTTAAATCCTCAAGAACTCTAAAATAATGCACTCTAAAATAATAAGTTTGTAATTTGTGTTGCCTAACTGCCATTTAAATTTAAAAAAAATCCTTTCCCCAAATATTTGTTTTTATTATTTCCCTCACACAAATAATTCAATAATTATTTTATATAATTTATTAAATCTGAATTATGGAGAGAGTATCTGAAGGTCATTTACTTTTTAAGTACAGAGAAGTATTTAAAGAAAGAATAAACTGATTTAATTCTAAAAATAAATTCAACATACAATGGCCTCGAGGCGTGGTTCAAGAAACTGCTTTAGTATAGACAACTAGTTCGAATCCCCGTCAGGTCATTACTCTGAAGTTGACGCTCAAAATCTCTTAAATTACCAAAACTCATTCTCATTAATTACAAAACCAAAACTTTTTTTTTTTATGAATCGTTGAGTAGGAGTGAAACATGTTTTATATTGACTAGTTTATTTTAAAATTTTAAAGAAAGATAGATATTTTTGTGCTGTAATATGTTTTAGTATTTTAATAAAATTTGAATTATTATCTAAGCTATGTTTAGAAAATTTCTTATTATTTTCGTTAACGTTGATAAAATAAAAAAAATTTTATATGTGAATTATATAGATTAAATTAAATAAATTAAATTAAATAGTATTAAATTAAATAGTATAGATAACATTAAATGATGTATCACAAAAATTAATTGACAACTTCATCTTAAAATGCAAAAAAATTTGTAATTATTATGTTGTTTGAAGTAATGACCAGACAATATTTTTGTTCTTATCGTTTTAATTTATTATCGATGAAATTGGAGGAGAGGAGATCGGTCCTCCTCTTGAAAATAAAATATACAAGTTGGGAAAGAGCAAGTACAGGAGCAGCAGTACAGTCCATCCTCAGTCCTTGTAAGCTTATTTTATTTTAGAGACAAAGTTCTAATTGATATAAGATGCACAAAAGTCCGTGCACATGTACATTTTTTCAAAAGGCTAGTTAGTGTTTAAAAAGACTTGAGAGTCTTTTAGAGGAAATACTCTTTTAGAGAGTCTAGTGACTTTCAAATCGTTTTAAACACTCGCCCTTTTAATAAAATAATAAAATGAACTGTTTAAAACGACTTGAGAGTCTTTTAGAGAAAATACTCTTTGAGAGCTAGAGAAAGTCTTTTAAAAAAGTCTAGAGACTCTCAAGTCGTTTTAAAGACTTTATTTTATTAAAAGACTCTTAAGTCGTTTTAAACACTTTTTTTATTAAAAGGGCGAGTTTTTAAAACTTGAGAGTTTTTTAGAGAAAATATTCTTTTAGAGAGTCTAGAGACTTTCAAGTCGTTTTAAACACTCGTTTTTTTTTTAAACGACTTTAGTATTTTAGAGAAAATACTCTTTGAGAGAGTTTAGAGACTCTCAAGTCGTTTTAAACACTCGCCCTTTTAATAAAAAAAAAGTTTTTAAAACGACTTGAGAGTCTTTTAGAGAAAATACTCTTTTAGAAAGTCTAGAGACTCTCAAGTCTTTTTAAACACTTTTTTTTATTAAAAGGGCGAGTTTTTAAAACGACTTGAGAGTCTTTTTTAGAGAATATACTCTTTTAGAGAGTCTAGAGACTCTCAAGTCGTTTTAAACACTCGCCTTTTTAATAGGAGGCTCCTGGCTACTCGGATAAGCTGCGGATTACGAATCTAGATTTGCTATACACCTCAAGTTCAAATCCCACTTCCGGTGAAATTTTTCAAAACATTGCCAATGTCTCCTCAGTCTCTTTGTCTTCCTCTTCTTCTTTCTTCGCCTTAATCCCGTGGTGCGGGTTCGGCAATTAGAACTTTGTTCGTAAAATAAATATAAGAATACAAGAACTGAGGATAGACGAATAAATTTTGTCCAAAACATCTCCTTCGGCATTTGGCAAACAAAGGCTTTATTTTCTTTACTGCTCCTGTACTTGCTCTTTTCCAACTTGTAACATTAACAGCAACTTCTCTCCTGATTAAATAAAGTATAAATAAAAGAGTAAATATCCTGAAATTAAATAAAAATAAAGTTCAAATGAAATTTCATAAATATAATAAAGTTATTCTATTTTGATGAATGAGCAGTTTATTTAAATTATTTAAATAGAATTATACACGTGTATGTATGTATGTATGTCATTTTTATTAGTATATTATTTGCATACTCAACAACAATAAAAAAAAAATATTTCAAAAGGCCAACGACTTAATATTAATAAATGCGTCTCGCCCATAACTAAAAATTTAACAATTAATAATTTAAAAAAAATGTTTTAAGTGGGAAATCAAATAACAAAATCATTATATATGAATAAATTAGGTTATTTGTTGGAAGATAAGCAGCCCAACAATGTATTTTTCGGGTAGAAACTCTAGAGCGAATCTCAAGAAATATGCGCGCTCCGCTTTAGAGTTAATAATCATTAGTGGTATTTGGGTTGCCTATCTACCAGTAAATAAACACGAGCTAATTTACATATAACTTGAACCACTATTTAAAAACAAAGTAAAAAAATAGGAATTAAAAAACAAAGTAAGGAACTAACTATTAAATATCATCCCCCATTTAATAAAAAAATAATACTTGCAATAATTCTATCATGACATGTTAATATTTGCATTTATAGCTCAAATTGCATAATCAGACGATAATAAGCATATATAATAGATCGGTATAAAACATATCAATGTTAGAAGTATTTTTCATTTGTCTCAAAAAAAAGATTAATATAAAAAAAACTTTTGGAAATTAATTGATATTTTAATATTACATCATTATTAGTAAAATAATTAAGTATTTTTTTTTTAATAATGATTATGGATTTGTGTTTAAAAATTTTCAAAGATTTATTAAAATAAAGAAAGAATAATTACACAACAAACTATGCGTAAGTAATTTCTGAAAAGAATGTATATATATATATATATATACTGTATATATTTAACCTTGGACTTATAATCGCCTCAATTTCATAATAAGTCAAAAAATCGTGTAACTTTATAAATCTTTATAAATTGATTAATAGATCTCATTTCTTACAACATGAATATTTTAATCCTTACTCACTTACTCCCCTTTCGTTTAATCAATCAACTATTTTATTATTAAAATTTTTATTTCATGTTTATTTACCCATCTATTGAAATATAAATTTTATTTTATCGCACCCCAATTCGAAAAAAAAAAAAATTTCGAGAGGGAAATCCTTTTTTAAAGGTGATTGAATTGTTTTAAAATATAAATTATTATTTTTTGTAAAATTAAAAAAAAAAAAAACCGGAAAAATCTGCTTTTTTCTGTAATTCGCGATTATCATCATATTGTATACAGGATAATATATTAATAATATAATGAGACCGAGAAAATATTGATAAGTGGGTGGGGGAAGACAGGCATAAAGAATTAAAAGAAAATGCCTGAGCTCGGTCAACTCGTGGTCGCTATCCACGTACACACCGTATGTGAACCTTTGAGTATAGGTGGTGAATTTCAAAAAAAAAAAACGATTTTTTATATTTAGCCCTACTATAAAAATTATTTCCGTCTAACTATGCATTCGGGGCATTGAAAATAATAAAAAAAAGTGGAGAAGATATGCCATTTTTTAGTTAGTCTACTCTTCGGATAAATGTAATATTTTTCCAAATCAATGGTAAAAGTAACAAAATTGTACGGGCCATGGGCGTATCCAGAGGGGGGCAGCACCCCCCCCCCCCCGTTCAAAATTGAAATTAAAAAAAAATATATATATAAATAAAAAACTGAAAAAATCCCGCCATCCAATAAAATAATAAAATTTGCCCCCTCCCCCTTCTGTATACGTCCATGGTACGGGCCAAGCTACGCCATTATATTTATTAATTTTTTTTCCTTACGGATTAAATGAAAAAGCGATGAATACATGATCCTGGAAGTTGAAAATAAAATAAATAAGGGTTGGGATGGAGCTCTTCGGATTAAATGATCCAGAAAATATTAGATTAAAAAGTATAAAAAGAGTAAAAACTTTCAAATTTCACTCTTATTTATCCTCAATCAAGTTGACTAAAAAAGACGATGACTAAATTAATTCTCGATGATTTTTTTTTTTTAAGCAGGCCAGCCACCCCAACCATGTGTGGCTTTTTAAGAAAAATTAACAGCCGCTCGGTCGTTTCACTTTGTAATTAAATAGTATAAATTAAAATGCCTATGTTGTAGAATTTTTCTTCTAATCATGAATTGAACGTATCCGCGGTCAGTCACCTGCTGAATGTCATCGAACTCCAACTACAATCATATGCTAGCAAATTAGTTGGTTAGCTGGCAATTTCTCAAGCTGTTCCCCACCTCACCTTCACCATGTCTCTCTCACTCTCTCTCTCTCTCTCCTCCACACTTAAGAATAAATACCATCTAAATAAGCTCAAAAGATTTATCTCCTAGACGAATTGATTTTTTTTACGAAATTTCTACGGCTATAAAATTCTTTTTCTTATGGCAAAAATATTTAATTTAATGCAAGGTTGTCTGGTTGACTCTTCGTCGTCAATGACACAGGGGAAAAGCCCCGAACAAAGAACGAATCCCCGATTGAATCATGGTCCCCATTAGTATCGAATTCTTTCCTAAAACAAATAATTAGCGCTGAGTCAGAGCTGATCATAGTTTATTGCACCATAATCATACAAATTATGCAATATGATAATACATGATAAAGCATTTTATTATTTTTTTTTTTTCATTAAATCTTTAGAGATTGCCATCTTTTTGTCTCTTTTTTTTATAAATAATAGTTAATCTGTTTAGCGAGAAGGTTGATGGAATTTCATCATATTTATTTCGATCGATTTGTTTTGGCAGAGTTGTGCAAGCTAAGCAAGGCCTCATGGCCTCCATGTTTTGACCGCACTTGGTGTATGCAAATTTTTTTTTTTTTATATTTGTTATTGCGTTTTAACTACTAGTCTATTTTGAAATTAATGTCTCCTTCCAACGAAGCATTTCCTTCGCACACTAAATAAAAAGATGCGAAGAAAGCTAGGTTGTTTATCTAAAGAAGATAAAAAAAAAAAATATTTTCAAATGATTACACAAATGCATAATAATTCTTTGTGAAAATAAACAAATTTATCTAGAAATTTTATTAATAAAAATAAATTATTGAAAATGTTTTTTTTTTTTTTTTTCAATTTAAGATAAAAAAAAAGATAATAAGTTGTTATTATAATTTCATCATATAATTCAAGTAATAATCTCAAGGGCTTTGTCTTGTTTTTCATAATTCCCCAACTCTTGATAATGAACGTCTAATAAGTTTGCATCAAATTATGTAATAAATATATAAAGCGGAAAAGAGAAAAATTTATTCAAAAATCATTTTTCAATATTCTTTAATAAAAACAAAAGTGAAAGAAACAAATTAAATATTTTTGTCTTTATTTAAAATAAATTAAAATTAATATGAAGGTCGGTGCAAAGGAGCCAAATGAAAAAAAAAGCAAAAATTCTTACTTTAATAAGGTATATAAAAGTTTCCTTGCAGTCAGTGACGGCGCTATAGGTGGACTGGGGAGAGGGTCAAGCACCCCCCCCCCTACAATGGCATCTGCCCCCCTGGATGCTCCCCAACTTTTTTTTGTTTCTCTGTTGATATAGCCTATATGTAAATTGTTCGCCCCCTGTTGGCAAGTTTGCCCCCCCCCCCATAGGCGTAACTAGGGAGGTGCCGGGGGGCAGAAGGCTCGTGGCCCTCCCCCCAGAAAGCTCCCTACCCCAAGAAAAATTGAGAAAAATGGGGCTTTCCAGGCCCCCCAGCGAGGATAGTCCCATGGCCCCTCCCCAGCCAAATTCTCTAGTTACGCCCATGCCACCCCCCCACTGAGAAAAAACTGGCACCGTCACTCCTTACAGTCTTCATCAGGACAATTCAGTTTCCAATGGAATTAATTGTGCTGATGAAATAAATATAAAAATATATGAAATAAAAATAACTTTAATTCTACATTAAAATAAAAAAAAAAATTACTTTATTTCCTGCCTGTCTAGCACCGCCCTTCATATTAAATATTCAGACGTCACTTTGTTACAAATTAATATTAATAAGTTTATTATTAAATATAATGCATCATCAATAAAAAAAAAAGGTTTGTTTATAATTAATTGACGTTTGTGAGATTTACATATTAAACTAAAAAAAGCATAATAATGATATTTAAAAAACAGAATTAATTTTAAATATAAATTTTTTTTTTAGTTCATTGTCATGGTTTGGCATTTATTTGTTGGCTTCTTTAATAAGGAGACATTTAATTAATGTTTATTTAACTAATATTTATGGAGGATTACGGGAACAATATCATCCACACATAAATGGGTGTGTTTGTCAAAATATATATATATAGTCTATATATTCGGAGTTTTTTGAAATTAGTAATATATTAAATAACAATTTAAATATAATCTTATTATACTTAATTTTAAATTTAATTAATTAAACTTAATCCATGCTTGGGGAAGGCGATCGATGACCCTACCCTTATATATATATATATATATATATATATATATATATATATCCGCTTTTGGATTAAGTATATTATAAGATTATGTATAAATTGCAATTTAATATATTACAAATTTCCAAAAACCCTTGTAAAATCAAAATTTTACACAAAAATGACAATATGGGGACATTAAAATGGAAAAATCGCTTCGTAAATGACGCTGCTATAATGAACGCCAAATTTTAGCTTTCTAACTTTTATATTTAGGCCCTGCGTTGATCATCACTTAGGCACATTTCACTTTATATATAAAGAGATAGATATTGGTGCATTATTTATTTTTTCTGAAAGCTTATACTTTCATCTTAAGAATCAAAATAGTAAATTGATAGACAATTGTGAAATTAATTATTTACTTTGATTTGCGTTTCTATTAAAAAAAAAGTCCGGTCAATCACTCGTCGAAATGTTCTTGGTTTGTTTTTTTTAAATAAGCCGCTAACATTCTAAACTCGTCTTAATCTTAACCTTGCCAAAAGCCAATGGATAGTCGGTTCAGTCACCTTGTAAAGTTGACTTCGGACAAGTTCGGCGTTGATCGTTGTGAAGCGAACGGGACCACGTTTACGTAATAAACCTCCACTCTTTGTTACGTAATCCCAAGGTGACCTGTGATTGGTGAGTCAGGACTCCCCCTCCGGAGTTCCCCCCTCCAGTCTAGTGGGGGAACATTGACGTGCGTTTGGTGAGTCGTCAGCAGCAACAGGTTCGTCAGTTGCTAGTGATCTCTCGAAGTTAACAGTCAATTTCTTCATTCGCTCTCGGTCTTCTTATTTGTATTCTTAAGTGTCAAATACCACGTGTTTTATTTTGGAATAGTGAAGAACTTTTTCGTTCACTTGTCTGGATATAGCTGCTGTCCATCACAATTGGTAAGGGTTGCTAATTCCTTTTATTTATTTATTTTTTTTTTTATAGTTTTTTACTTTTTTTTTTTTGTTTATCTTGACAAAACAAAACAACACAGTATTATTCAGAATGACATAAAAAAATAGGGTCTGCATGATGCTGTGTTGTGAGTTTATTATTAAATTGGTACTAATGGCAAATGTCGTGGAGACAAAAGAAGAGCGTAGCGCGCGCCAGCGAGATCATTGACGTTGCACACTAGGTGCATTGCTCTTGAGCACGTGACCTTGCCGTCCCCTCCGACGGCGGCGCTCAAATGCGCCTCAATCCACGATTACGCCATATGAAGGAAGCCAATGTCCTCGCCACTTTCTTTATAAACAAAAAGGAATGCCATTAGACGTGGATGCGATCACGCAACTTCCAAACTTTGAACATCGAACGGTAAAACAAGACTCAAAAAGCATTTTATGTACTGGCTATTGATTAAGAGTAGAACGTCATCGGCTCGCCTGACTTTCCTCAGCCCCTATTAATCCTGATTCATTGCGATATGAGTCAGTGCAATATTATTATAAAACAGAATAATCAAGGGTTCGTCGAAATGACTTCACAATTTACCTTTAAAACAATAACTCAAATCTTTGGAGTTGAACATTTGCAAAAAATTTTAAAATTAAAAAATGGTAATATTTAAATTAATTAAACAAAAAAAAATAAATAAATATAGCTATATTATTTATTCATAACAAATTTTGTATTAATTTTGCGAATTTAACGACCTTTTTTTGTATCTTCTTTGTTTTATAAAATTATGTTTTTTGATGATGTAATTCATTAGTGAGAGACGCGGATCAAGAAATCACTCATCGGGCGGGGCTGACCTTCCCCCCCTCCCCATCTTTTTTTTTCTTATGAAGAAAATCATATTAATTAAAACTACGCATCATCGAAAATTTGAAAAAATTATAATATTATTATTATCATGAGTAGTGGGGATTCTCCCGTCCGTTTACTTATCTTAAACTTATTAAATGAGAACAAAAACAAATATATTAATTAATTTTAAAATTAGATATGACGAAATTACATAATTATATTATTTAAAAGCAAATACGAAACTTGCTTTGTTAATATAGTTTACTAATTAATGTCTAATGATTTGCATTTTGTATTATGTTTACAATATTTTTAGACATTTTAAATTTTAATATATCAATTTATTTGGTCTCTTGTTAACCTTGAGCTTTTTGGTTTTGACGCAAATGCAGTTTTTTTATAGATAAGTTTTTTTTTCTTATTAAAAAAAAAAAAAAAAAAAAAAAAAATTAAAATTAAAACATAAATAAACAATTTTCCTTTAAAAATAAGTTGTTTGAGATATTTCTTCTTTGTCATAGGACAAACAACAAATTTTTTATTAAAGCAAATATATATATATATATATTTTTTTTAAACTAGACTTTGAAAAATCTTCATACTATCAGACTAAGATTGATTAGATAATAATAATTTCGTAATTTAATTGTTTTTATTTGTTCATATGGACAAGGAAAGATATATTATAAATTTTAAACAAATATATTTTTTTTTTTCCACCAATAGACAAACATCTCAACGTCATTTCTTTGTTTGAATATTTCGTTTTATTTATCCATATGCATTTAGTTTATTAAAAAATGGTACATTAGCGCGTAAATAGATTTTTTTTTCTATTGCACAATTTAATACTTGTTTTCGAAACTATAAGATTTATTTTTGTACGAAAACAAACAAGAAAAAAAATCCATACAAAAAATAGTTTTATGAATGGAACTATGTAATCAATTCTTAGCAAGTACGTAGGCGTATTTCGCTGTTTGTTCGCGTAGGTGGAGATGAACTTAAGAATTTATATCAAATATTACCCAATCATTTTTATATTTAAGGAAAAAAAAAAAAATTATTATTTTTGAATATAAAGGAGAAATTAATCAAGCGGCTCAAACAATTTGTTAGTAAGAAATTGGTTAATTAATGCAATTGTATCTCATTTTTATCCTTTTACAAGGTCAAAATTGTAAAATGCGAAGGAAAACGATTTCAATACTAATTGAGAATGGCATAAAAGTAGAAATAAATAAAAAAATATAGAAATACTTAATATTATATCAATTTGAAAGTAAATTTTATAACGGATTTATAGTGATAATATTACTTATGAATGTCTTTTTTTTTCTGTTGCAGATGTTTTAAGACATCGCATCATGGTCGCCGAATTGGTGGCTCGACAAAGTGGATCGCCTATTAACGGCGAAACGCCTTCATTGAATTCTAATATGCCTGGACAAAATAGTTCTTCAAGTAATAGTAGTGGAGATATTAATTCTACTCCAGCGGGTCCTGCAGGTGTCGTTACATCAAACAATCAACCAGCTGGTTGTTATTCCGATTCCTCCCTAATTGAGATGTCAAGGTCATCATCATCACCAGAAGCCCCAAGAAAAGAGCTGTTTTCGCAGCGCAAACAACGTGAATTTATTCCAGATAATAAAAAAGACGAAAGTTACTGGGATAGGCGGCGACGTAATAACGAAGCCGCCAAACGTTCACGTGAGAAACGACGTTTCAATGACATGATACTTGAAACACGTGTTGTTGAACTTTCTAAAGAAAATCATGTACTGAAAGCACAGCTAGCAGCGATCAAGGACAAATTTGGAATTATTGGCGAGAATATGGTGAGCGTTGAACAAGTGCTGGCTACATTGCCGAGTAGTGAACAGGTCCTAAGTTTAACAAAACGACCAAAATTAACTACTGCACCACCTGTTCTATATTCACCGCCTCAGTCTTCGGTACCTACTTCTGTTATTCATCAACCGGTGTCTGGTCTTGCCTCTCCTCCTCCACCCACTCTACACCCTTCATATTCTACACCAGCACATCCATCTCCATGTCCATCTGATACTGAGCCATATCCACCTTATTCCTATTCAGTGCATACTACTCCATGCGTATTAAACCTCTCACGAAGTCGATCACCCTATGAACTCTCGCCTATCCCACCAGCTGCTGGCCTTGGTGGCAACAGCCTGCCTCATAAGCTTCGTCACAAAAGCCACCTGGGAGACAAAGACGCAGCAAGTGCTCTCCTTTCCTTACAACATATTAAACAAGAACCAGGATCACGAGCATCACCTCCTTGGGATGCAGAAGGCAGCTCAGATGAACGAGATTCAGGGATCTCATTAGGTGCAGAATGGTCCGTGGCTGCTGCAGGAACATCAACAATTACTACAGGACCAAATCATTGTCCAACAGAACAACCTGATGACGCCCAACTCAAATGTGAATTGGCAAGACTTGCCTGTGAAGTGGCAAACCTTAAGAGTATCCTAGCTGGCAGCAAACATGACCAACCTGTTGCTCATTGAATTATCTATCAAAAAGCTTCATGTTGCTTCATATTATTTATTTTTTCATAAATAACTTATAAGACAAAAGACTGGTTTGCTTATTTCGTAACTAATTCAAAATAGCTTCTTTGTGTTTCAATATTTTTCCACAACATACTTTTTTAGCTGGATTCATTTAAGAGTAGTTTTGTAAAATGTCCGTAAGCTCAAAAAAATTCTAGCTATACTCTAAAGGCTTCTTATCCTAATAATTTAAATTGTTTAAGAAGATAATTAACAGAAACAGTGACATTAGCGGTGGTTAGGGAAGTATCTTCTCCATTTTAGAAATAAAAAAAAAATCTAGATAATATGTGATAAATTTTTATATTGTTTTATAATTTATATTTTATTTGTGTATATTATATTATAATTTAATTATAATATTTCTTATAAAGAAAATATACCAATGTACTGTTCTCATCCTTTAAAAACCTACTGCCCATGTCACTGAAAAAAAGTACATTATTATGTTTAAAAATTAAGGTATAATAAATTTCATATATTTATATTTGTAAATGAGATAAAAGTATGACCTAAGCACTTAATAAGATATATTCTTCTGCATCTCTTCAAACCAATGTGATCGAAATGTCTATTTATTGATATTTTTAATGTAAATTATTTATTAAACTAGTTATGACTTTCCTTAAGTATAATATAAATATATAAGTATATGTAACACGCTGTTAGATCTTTTTGAATATAGGCCATTAGTTGAGTGGTCGGGTGCTTTGCATTGAATTGATACATGAATCCTTTATATTGTATTTAATAGATCTTTAATAAAATAAATACAATATAACCATTCTTAATCATTGTTTTATTTAATTCCCTTTTAATTTTTTTTATTAATAAAAAAAAATATTTTTTTGTTTTGTTTTCATATAAGAAATTTGTTTAATTAGCTTATTTATGTAGGAGAAGATAAGAGATTTTATTAATAGAAATAAAATAATTTGAATTTCAATTAAATTTTGTTTGTTAAAAAATTATTAGTTTCAGTTAAAAAAAAAAAAAAAAGTTAAAGTTAAAATACAAGGACATTGAACGGCAGCTGAAGAATATCCAGTTTGGATTGGGTTGTTTTTTTTTTTTTTAATTATCCAAAAAAAAAAAGAGAAGAACTTAATAAACACCTTTCATTTATTCTATTACCTATTTGTTTTTTTTTTTCGAATGACTAAAAACTAAATATTATTCAGAACTTTTATTTTAATACTTTTAGCATATCGCATTAAAATATTTTATAAAAAAAAATATAAAGGATTAAGGTGCGTGTCTCGAAAAGCCGTTAGGACACGATTGACTACCGAGTTACTCTAGGCGGCAAGAGATGGCGTTAGTTTTTCCCATAGGAATACAAGGGATTTATTCCATTTCATTTTAAAGATTCCAGCTGATTAATTAAGGGTAAAAAATTAATTATTTTTAAACAAAATGATTACTAATTTAATTATCTATAAGATATAGAGCGAATTTTTTAAAAATATCTTTTATTTAATGCGATTAATCTAAAAAAAAAAAAAATTATTTTTTCGAAAATCAAAAAAAGGGCTTCTATAAGTTGTAGATATTTTAAATAGCTTTAATTTAAAAAAAATTTCAGGTTGATAGCTTCAAAATTGTGGCCGCTGGAAACTCACAAATTTAGCACCCCGAGACGCTCACTTTAATTCAGAAAAATAAACGATTTGAAAAAAAAAAAACTGCAAATTTTAAGAGAGTGCAGATTTTTTATTTCTACATCCAAATTACTTTGGGGAAAATTATTTATATGGAGAATAGGCGAGAATTGGTATAGATCTGAGAAGTAAATAAAATTGCGACATCTCAAGCGTAGTTGTTTTATTTTTTTAATGAGACTATTATTTTTCAATTAGATTTTAAGAGCAGTTAAAGATGACTATTAACACTTGGAAATGTCTTTTGCATCATTAATAAAAGCTAATCATATGTGTAGACACATTCACAGGACATAAAGACATCTGAGTGAACTTCTAGCTCACTTACATCGGAAGAATATCTCTTAGTCATTAAAATAAATAAAACTAGCAGATTAAGATGAAGATTTAATGAGAGAAAGTAGAACAGCATCAAAGATTTTAGTAACTCGACCCACTGATGGGATGATACTGGTTAGATGGGGAGAAAACGTTGGCTCAGATTTGAGAACTTTGGAGATTTGAATCATCCGAGTTTTCTAAGTATATCAGTTTTATAAGAGACTTAGAAGCAGCAGGTGTGAAGATAAGATTACAAATTTGAAAGAGAAAGGTAAGGAAGAAGGAGAAAGAAAGAAGGTGACTGTGACATCAATTTCCAAGGTAAAGTATCAAAAATTTCTCCTTTTATTATAAAAAAAAATAAATAAACAATTAACACAATTTTTATTTAATTAAAATAAAAAAGTTTAATTTAATGATAACTCAGGAATTTATTAACTTTTTTTAAGTAGCCCTAATGTAAAAAAATGTGACGATTGAATTTTTGGGAAATGTATAATTTTAAATAGTGGAGTAGTCATTACTTCACAAAAATACTGGAGACATTAGTAATTTTTATATAATATTTAATTATCAAATCACTATTTAAATAATTCTTTTCTTTTAGTCATTCACGTATTGATTAATAAAGGGTAGAATAAGATTATTTAAAAAGGCACAGTGAAGGATAATATTAAGTTCCACCCATGCGTTTTTACTTGTGATTATATCATTGTTTTTATATAAATATATTTTTTAATGGAAACTTTCATGGTTCAAATCTAGAAAATTTCCAAGAAAGATTTTCATTTTCTTTTATAATAACAATGAGATAATCGCAAGTAAAAAACACATGGGTGGGACTTGATATTGACCTTCACTGTACGTTACAAGACTTGATCTTTAAAGGGTTAAATAAGAATGGCAGAAGAATTGTGAGTCTCAGCTTGGGTATCCTTCCACGTACTCAAAAAATTTGAGCCCCTGAGTAGGCGATTAATAATTTTCTTGCATGTTTACTAAAAAAAAATCTGGTGAAACATGGGAAAATATTTATATTTTGTTAGGATGGCAACCATTTTTCCTATCTTTCTTATGAAGTACAAAAGTAAAGAGTGCTTCAAAAGATTTCAAGGGCATAATGAGAATATACATTTTAAAGAACATCTAAGAAATAATGGATTTTTGAATTTTTAATCAAAATCGTTGGAGCCAATTTTGAGAGAATCGAAAAAAAAAACTGAAAAAGTGCATTTGTAAAGTACTAGTGCTCATTGGCCGATTTTGATCAAGAGCTTATTTTCACACTTGTGGGGGGTACATAACTTAAATATAAAATTTCAACCTAGTAACACACACAGACAGACAGACCAATTTACTGGACCCACTTTATTGGTATCATGGGACATTAAAACATCAAAATCTCGACATCGAATTTTTGACATGATCGCAATAGTTTCTATATATTACATATATAGGTAAGAGAAAACAAAATTAATTCCCACCTTGTGAGTTGAGATATATTTAATTAAATAAAAAAAATAAACATCACCTGTTTTGTTTGTTTATCATATTAATTAACATATATTTATTATTTTCTAAAACTTGAAACTGCGTATCAAACTGAAAAATATAATAACAAAAGACTAGAAGGAAATTTCCAGAAATAGATTATATTTTTTCCCAAAGGGAAAAGATTACCTATTAGATAATTTATCTAATATGTTTACTCTATTCAACATATTTTATAACTCTTTGTGTATTTTATAGTAGAGCAATGTTCTGTTTAGTCAGGATATTCAAAATTAAGGATGATTTATAAATATTTCCATGTTTCCAAGTTTAATGAGTCACCCTATAGTTGGAAAGTCGCTGATTTATAAATGGGTTTCAAGGCATTTAATAGTAGAATTTTCATCAAAAGACTCACATCTGCCAGGGAAATTCTAAGAATAGAGATTCATATATAATTAATATAGATATAATACTACGTTTTAAAAACAATTTTCCAATTCTTGATTAGATGAAATCTATCTTAACAATTTTCAATCTTTACTTGCTGGCAGGTAGGCAGCCCAAATGACAATTAATGGATATTTTTACGTAAAAATTATTTAGAATATGTGAGGTTTCACTAAGTTGTAAATGAAAGAAATATTGAATTTCTAACTCGATATATTTCGGGCTATTAACCCATCTTCAGGAGTACATGTGACTGAGTGAATAAAAGAGAGTAGATGCTACCAGGCTTAGGTAGGAGGATATTTTTACATTCTCTCAGTCCATATATGAAATATATTGAGAAAGTATTTCAATCATGTCAAAAATTCGATGTCGAGATTTTATTGGATATACATGTTTTGAGGTCCCTTGAGTCCAAAAAAGTGGGTTCCTGGACATTTTTAAGCATGAAGGAAATTAGCTACGAAGTTGAAATTTTATATTTAAGTAAGGCACCCTTCTAGGTCGTGAAAATAAGTTTTTGAATCCAAAGCCAAAAAGTACTAGTCTTTGCATGTACTTTTTCAGTTTTTTTTTTCGAATTTCTCAAAATCGGCTCTAAAGAATTTGATTAAAATTCAAAAATCAATTATTTTTTAGATGCTCTTTAAAATGCATAATCTCATTTTACCCTTGAGATCTTATGAGACTTTATTCTTGTACTTCAAAGGGAAAGAAATGAATCCCATGGTAACGGAATATAAATATTTTCCCATTTTGGTTAAAATTCATAAATCAGCTATTTTTTAGATAGTCTTTAAAAAGTGTATCAATAAAGTTTTTCGCGAAAATTATTTGAAATACACTTTACTGATATTTTCGAATTCATTTCCGGCTCTTCCTTCCTTAAAGTTAATGTTAAATCCCTGGGGATTTGCAGGTTAATTTCGATTCAATCCCTTTTGGAACTTTTTATAAATTTTAAAAAATTTTTCCCAATGAAATTTTGTATTTATTTAGGATTCTCTATTGTGTTAAAATATCCAAATATGAGATTAAAATTTTGAAAAATAATCATAGTTTATTTCAAGCATTCAACGCGGAATACGCATCCCAATTATTATAGATTAACAGTTGAGCAAAAGTTTATCTAAAATTTCTCAATTGATTCATAATTCATTATATTATTAATTAATTATATATATTAGAATTTTAAAGTAAATAAATATATTGTAAATAAAACAAAAGGTATTGTTTAAGCAGGTATAAATATTTTTATTTGATATTAATTAGTTATTATTTAATTCATGACCTTTTATTATTGTGAAAATGAATAAAGTTATAAAAGTGATTTATTCTTAATGTCAAAAAGTTTATTTACCTTTTGAAAAATGATTATTTTGAATAATTGAAAATATTAATAAGAAATAAATTTCTAATTGATTGTTTATTTTCAAAATAAAATGTTTAAGTTAACATAGGTGTATTAAAATTTAGAGTCTTAGAGAAAGATTTCGAGTGGCGCAATACAGGAGGTATATTAAAAGTAAAATTTCTTCTTTCTACGCTTTATTATTCCTATGCTTTGGGATCGACGCAAAAAATTCGAGATAGGATAGAAAAAAAATAGAAGCTAAGAATTGAGGACTAAAAATCTGGTGTGACTGGTGCACCAGATTTTTTTTGTGTGGAGATATATTTAGTTTCCGCCGATATATTAGATTAAATTTATAAACATGGGTAAATATTTATATTTTTTACTATGGAAACCATTTACCCCATGAAGTACAAGAGTAAAGTGTGCTTCCAAAGATTTCAAAGTCAAAATGAGAATATACATTTTAAAGAGCATGTAAAAAATAATTGATTTATGAATTTTAAACAAATTCGTTGGAGCGAATTTTGAGAAAATCGAAAAAAAAAACTGAAAAAGTACATCAGTAAAGTACTAGTACTTTTTGGCCGATTTTGTTCCAATGCTTCGTGTCATGTCCCAGGGGGATATCTAATTTAAATATAAAATTTCAACCTCCTAGCTCTTTTCGTTCTTGAGGTATGTTGTTGACAGTCAGGGACATAGATAGACACACAGAAAGACAGACTATGTTGCGAAAACCATTTTGTAGGATTCAGGGGACGTCAAAACGTTTATATTCTTCAAAATTTCGATATCGAATTTTTGACATGAATACTTTCTATCTCTAGATATATTACATATATACATAGATAAGAGAAAGTAAAAATGAAAAATGCTGGTCGTTCAAAAGAGGAAATTTTTAACTTTAAGCCTTTTCCATTTTTAATCCTCAATTATTCGAGACTTCAATATACCACCATGGTAATTCAACCAGGGCTGTATTTCTAAATAGGCTAAGAAGGCTGCAGCTTAGAGGGGCAACAAAACAGGGGCGACAGATTGGCGATTTATTCAAAAGTTGAAATAAATTATTTCAGACTTTAATAATATTTCCCGTACCAATTTAAGAACATGTATTGTATAAAACAAATGTATTAAGCAAATATGAGCTATAGATGGGCGGCAAATGGACTTTAGCCTATAAGCGGCATACTCTTAAATCCGGCCCTGAATTCAACAACAAAGGTTGGTTACAATAAAGCTCAAAATTTAATCTCTTGTCTCGTTGATTTGATCAATAAATCTTAAATAAATTTATAATTTTTTTTTCATTTGTAAAATAAATATTTATAGAAGGTAGTGTAGGTGTAATATTTATACGTATATAAAAATAGAAAATGTTCGCTCTCGGATTCATTAATATAATCGGACGGTTAATCGATCGTCGCTGATCGGAATACCGAATAATATGCCTAAAGGTATAATTTGATGGCTATATATTTTTATGAATATTTTATATATTTTCTAACTCTAAAAAAAAAAATTGAAAAAAGAATCATGTATAATTTATTTAAACTGCTTACTTGAAAAAAAAAATATTAGGAAAATATTCTAAAATACAATTATTAGTTATTATAATATAATACTTATCCCGATCGTCATGTCACCATGAAAACAATAAAAACAAGTACTTGTTTAACTCGTATAAATAATTGCTGTGAAGCTAAAAGCAACACGCGTGCAAATCAAATTATTAATAGAAAAAAAATGTTTATTATATAGATATAATGAATAGAGTATTATTATATTATTTTTGATTTTACTTATCATCCTTGGAATAAATAAGAAAAAGGAAGGAAGAAACGTTAAATAAATAAATAACTTAATAAGTAGACAATAATGAGATTTTTTTTTAGGTCAAAATTAAAAAAAAATCTGGTGTGACAGGTCGTAACTTTCTATTATTTTCGGTAAATTGAAAATGTCCGTGTTTGTCACACCATATTTTTTGTGTCAACATTTATTTAATCTCCAGCAATACATTAGGATTCAAATTTAAATATTTAAATACTGCATATTGAAAAATATTTATATTTTAAAATTTAATAATAATTAGAAATAAACACTAGGTTTAGTTTTATTTGGTTTGTGTACATTTTGATGTAAACTCCTTTTTTTAAACTAAACCTAGTGTTTATTTCTAATTACTATTAAATTATTTGAATTTTAAAAATGTTTAAACAAGTGCATACGGTGAATTCTTTAGATTATATATTTATATTTTGTCACAATGGCAACTATTTCTTCTAAATACAAGAGTAAAGTGAGCTTCAAACAATTTTTAGGACAAAATGACAATATACATTTTAAAGAAAATCTAAAAAATAATTGAGCTATGAATTTTAAACAAAATCGTTTGAGTGAATTTTAAGAAAAACGAAAAAAACTTAAAAAGTACACCAGTACGCCTCGGGAGGGTACTTATTCTCTATCTAAATATAAAATTTCAACCTCGTAGCACATTTCTTTTTTAAGCCATTTTGTGGGGTCCACCTTTTGGTTTAAGAAGACCCCAAAACGTATATGTCGATCAAAATCTCTATATCGAACTTTTTATATGAATGCAATATTTTGTCTCTATATATTAACACATATATAGGTAAGAGAAAGTAAAAATAATAAAAACGTAATAAATTTTTTTCAAAATTTCCCTAATTAGTTAACATGTCATCGACCACGCTATTCATAGATGGCGCTTTAAAGAACATCAAAAAAATAGTTGATTTATGAATTTTAATCAAAATCCTTGGAGCGAATTTTGAGAAAATCGAAAAAAAAAAATGAAAAAGTACATCAGTAAAGTACTAGTACTTTTTGGCCGATTTTGTTCAAAAGCTTATTTTGAGTGTTCGGAAGGGTACCTAACTTAAATATAAAATTTCAATCCGATAGCCCAAATCATTCATGCTAAAAACCGTTACACACACACACAGAGACCAATTTGCGGGACCCACTTTTTTTGGACTCAAAACATGTATATCCATCAAAATCTCTATATCGAATTTTTGACATGATCTCAATACTATCTCTATATATTTTATATATAGGGTAAGAGAAAGTAAAAAAGTAATACACATCTATATCGACGTCATAAAGTAAAATTCATTAGATTCGAAGACTGACTGGCTGGTAAATATAATTAAAGCTGTGATTATTTAATTATAATACAACTGAATATAAAAATTTCAATAGTGTGATTTAGTTGGCAATTGCTAATTTAAGATTAAAATCAGCCACTTGACGTGTCTTTGCCTACGCATATTATTAACGTTATTGCGCAAAATATTTACAATCTCATAATCAGAGAATATCATTATATTATTGAAAATTACAAGTTTTTATACTAATGGACGACAGATTACTAGATATAAAATAATCAATGAAAATATTTTTAAAATTAAATAGAAAGAAATTTAAAAAATCTAGTGTGACGGTAGCACCAGAGTTTTTATGTCGAGATATATTTAGTTTCCCATAGCACCTTAGTTTCAAACATGACCACGTGCATTTCACAAGTAAAAAGTAAAAAAGTCAATTGATTCAAAATTTCCATAGGCTTTGTGTATTTTAAATGTTGAAAATGCTTGAAATAAACTATGGTTATTTTTCAAAATTTTAATCTCATATTTGGATATTTTATACACAATAGAGAATCCTAAAAAAATACGAATTTCATTGGAAAAAATTTTTTTAAATTTGTAAAAAGTTCCAAAGGTGACCTGACCCCCTATTGAATCGAAATTCCCATGCAAATACCCATAGGGATTTAACATTGGCTCTGTGGAAGGGTGAGCTCCAAAAATGAATTTGATAAAACAGTAATACTACATCAGTAAAGTGAACTTCAAACACATTCCACGGAATATTTTACTGATATACTTTTTAAAGAGCATCTAAAAAATAGTTTATTTATGAATTTTAATCAAAATGAGAAAACTTTTATATTTTGTTGCCATGGCAACCATTTCTCATCTTTTTCTTATGAAGTACAAGAGTAAAGTGTGCTTCAAAAGATTTCAAGAGCAAAATGAGAATATACATCTTAAAGACCATCTAAAAAATAATTGCTTTTTGAATTTTAATCTAAATCGTAGGAACGAACGAATTTTGAGAAAATCAAAAGTGAAAAAGTACATGAGTAAAGTAATAGTACCTTTTGGCCGATTTTGTTTAAAAGCTTAGTTTCACGCCTTAGCGGGGTGACTAAATTAAATATAAAATTTCAACCTCGTAGCTCATTTCCTTCATACTTAAAAATGTCCACACACACAGACACTCCGAACAATTTGCGGGACCCACTTTTTGGACTCAGGGACAAAAGATGTATTCCTTTCAAAATCTCGAAATCGAATTTTTGATATGATCAGAACCATTTCTTTCTATATAGGCCTTTTACATATATAGGTAAGAGAAAGTAAAAATAAATTTTCCTTTTCTGTTTCATTTGCGATAATAATTTTTAAATGATTTCATTGCTTATTATTTTTATATATCTTGAATTTAATAAATTTTAAAATTTTTTACTTTCTCTTACCTATATGTATATGTTAATATACATATATATAGAGAGAAAGTATTGGTTTCATGTCAAAAATTTGATGTCGAGATTTTTATGGATATTTTGAGGTCCCCTGAAACCAAAAAAGTGCTTTTCGATACATGGTCTGTCTTTGTGTGTGTGTCAAGCATGAAGGAATTGAGCTACGAGGGTGAAATTTTATATTTAAGTTAGGCACCTTCATGGAGCGTGGAGAAAAGCTTTTTAACAAAATCGGCCAAAAAGTACTAGTACTTTACTGATGTACTTTTTCAGTTTTTTTCGATTTTCTCAAAATTCACTTCAACGATTTTGATTAAAATTAAAAAATCAATAATTTTTTTAGATATTCTTTAAAATGTATATTCTCATTTTGCCATTGAAATCTTTTAAAGCACACTTTACTCTTGTACTTCAGAGGAAAGAAAAGGTTGCCATGGTAACAAGATTTTTTCAATCAGGATTATTACAAAAATATTAGTCTTATCACGGTGTCTTTGTCTGCCTGAACTTCTCACAGTGTGTAGTAATTATATTTTCACATGAAAATAAAATAGAAGGGGTTAAATCATATAAGATAAAAAATGTGCATATTTTGAGGATGAATATTAAAATTTAATGATCTAAAAAAATATATTCAATAAATTATTTTAAAAGTATTAGCTGTGCGGAAAAGAGCAACAACTTGTTGTCCATGAGTGAATTGGCCAACCAAGGAGGCACCTCAACACCTGGTTGTGATTCACCTCACCAAGCTCGCCAATTTGATGGAAATTCTTAGCAAAAACGCCAATCAACCTCGAGGCTGGCTGGCTGCTTAAACCATGACTGTTACACATTCTGCTAACATCTTCTTATAATTAGTCATACATTAATTTTTTTAAATTTGTGGTTATTGATCCTTCAAATGATTTTTATTAAATAATCAGGATGATGCAAGCCTATGATTATCTTTTTCAACCAACACTTTATTCAAAATCTTTTCATTAGATTATAATAATTAGATGTGATAAAAAAAAATGTTAGAAGATGCACGTTTCAAAAAACAAGGTGGGCGATATAAGATCTAGAGAAATACCTAGATAAATAAATATTCCTAGAAATAATTTTTGCCAACAAAAAACTCATTAGCGACTTTTCCTGGTTGAAAAAATAAAATTTGGGAAAAAATGACATGACTATTCAATGAGATGATTAATTTGCAAATTCCTACTAAAAAAATTTTTTTTTAAGATGGAGTAAGATTACAAAAAGATTTCAATGTTTAATAAATTTTTTGATAATTATTTTTTTTTTTTTTATTTCTTTCGATGGAAATGCATGAACATGTTGATTGTTAATGGGCATACATTTCTATTTTTTTTTCCTTTGGTTTTGTTTTGTTGTATTTGTTATTATATTTAAATTTGTATTGTGTTTGTTGGACCTAGCCACCGAGGATTTGTGCCTCAAAGCAGGTCGTAATAAATTTATTTATTTATTTAATAAAAGACTTGTTCTTTCGGTTTAATTGTGGTTAATTTGTAAAAAATTACAACGTTTCGGCCACTCAATCCTCAGGTACAATCCAGCTGAGTGATCGAAACGTTGTAATTTTTACAAATAAACCACAGTTAAACAGAAAGAACAAGCTTAATGATATCAACTGTGAAAATCTAAATAACGAAATTCAATTTAAACTATCAACCGTAGGCTCTAGTTGCAACACTGGGTATATTTGAAAATTTAAAAATTAAAAAAATAATCAACACTAGGTTAACACTTAATCAGGTCTATTCTCTTAAAATTTAAAATAAACAAATGGGTGTTAAAAAGTAATGTAAAAACAATCAGCGTTAAAAAAATGCTATTCTCTAAACAAAGTTTTAACAGCGACGTTAGCATGTTGCTTTAATTTCAAAGCTATAAAAATCATAACCTCACTTTTTAGATTAAGGACGCCATTTTTATGTTAAACACGACGTTAAAATATTAAAGGCACCCCCCTAGACATGGCATTAGCACTATTTACTAAATGTTAACGCTTTGGCTTTAAATTTTTGCTTACAGAATAGCTATTAGCTATAGCTGGCCATTGCGTTCTCTTCCGGACTAATTCCAATGGCTACCTTAATGGGAAAGTTTAAATTCAAAAACATTAAGAAATATTTAAACTAAAATCAAAATACAGAGATTCGAAAAGCAAAATAAAAATTGCTTGAAAGTTTATTATGATTTTCGCTTTATTTCTCAAAATAAGCCTTTAAAAATAAAATTGGTTAACATTTTTCGATACGCGTAAGCTTTGTTTGAATCTGATTCGTTTAAAAAAAAAAGAATATTATTGTAAAAAATTTGATGAGAATAATGTAATTTTTTTTAACGATGACATTAATATGTTAATTTAAATTTTTTATAAAAATTTATCTTTGATCGTGATTTGGCGTTTCTGAATGTACAATTAAACAAGTTCATAGAATATCTAATTTCGAACAGTTGATCAAAGCATGTCCTCCTTTTCTCAAATTATTTATTATTACAATATTTTTTGTTTCGTTACATTTGATTTTGTATTGGAAATTTTTTTATGGTAAAGGCAAGAAATATTATTACAAATTTTATTAAATAACAGACTATCTATCCTTAAAGTTTTAACAATATTATAGTTCTTAAATATAAGAATGGTGGAAGCGATGTCTGATCTGATATTGATGAAGATTGCTTACAAGTATTAATTCCAATAGTCGTGGAAAAGGGTCTATATATTTAGAGAGGAGAAATTTTATACGATGATAAAATAACATTTTAGTATTATGACTATCAATTTATGAGTCAAAAGATTATTAATGAAGGAATTTAGAAAAGGGTGAGAAAAAAAAAATTCAATACACTTTCTTAAAATACAATACTTTCATTATTATAACTTAAGAGAAGAAAAAGGGAGTTCCCTTTAATTTTAAACCTATTTCAAAAATAATTTTTCTTTCCATATTATTCAGGGCTTTAGCCAAGGGGAGGCAAGGGAGGGTTTCATACCCCCCCAGAAAAATAAAAAGTAACAAAAAGAACAGTCAAATTGGTGATGATAAATTTATGGAATGGCTAGACTTTCTTGTATAGCTACTCTACAAATTACACTAATATGTTAGATCACTATCAACTTTTGGAGATTTGAGAAAAATATTTTTTTGGGAATTAAATTTTATTTTTAATTTAAAATTTTAAAAATTAATACTTAACAAGATATAAACTTTCGACTGTTGGTTCTCGATGAAACATTTTGTAAATTAAAATTAAATATACAAATTAAACACTAGGTTATTTGTTTCAAAGGTTTTATTAATTAAAAATTAACACTTGATACGTATTTCGACAATTCCTTGTCATCATCAGAAGTTATTACATTCTAATACATTAAATATATATTCTGTATCTACTTTCATGTATTAGAATGTAATCACTTCTGATGATGACAAGGAATTGTCGAAATACGTATCAAGTGTTAATTTTTAATTAATAAAACCTTTGAAACAAATAACCTAGTGTTTAATTTGTATATTTAATTTTAATTTAATACTTAACAAATTGATTTGTATATATATATATATTCTGATAAACAAGTACAGAATGCAACTTTAAATATCCAAAAGTAAGAAAAAAAATGGGTGCTTTATGACGAGTTACACCAGATTACCCCCCTGAAAAACACTCCTCTGGATCCGCTCTTGACAGGAAGTAGTACTAGTATATTTAATAATTTTTTTTCAAAAATTTTAAAATTTATAATTTGTTTGTCATGTTTTTTGTGAAAATCAAAGCAGAAAAAAAAGATTACCGGTATTTAGTTTTTGAAAAAACATGAAAGGATTAAAAACTATAAAATTTTGAAAAACTTCTTAGATTGACTGATATCTCCAATTATCCATTATAATTATATATATTATACTTATTAGATAAAGTACTATTTTCGATTGACATATTTAATCCAAAAGTTGATCCAGATTTTAATGTAAGAAGTATATACGAATTTTATCGATGTGGTCATGCGTTTAAAGTAATCGCAACCACATACACAGACATAATTCCAAAAATGTTAAAATTATCTCTTCAGCATCCTACAGTAGTCAGTAATCATAAGTTCCATCGTCCTTGAGACAGTGGCGGATCCAGAGGTGTTTCTCGGGGGGGAGGGGGTAATCTGGAGTGACTGGTCCCACAGCACACATTTTTTTCTTGATTTCGGTGATTTAAAGGCGCGTTCTGTTCTTGTTTGCCAGAATATAAATATAAATCAAATTTTGAAGTATTAATTTTTAAAATTTTACATTAAAAATACATTTTTTTTTCGAAAAAAAGTATTTTTTTCAAATCTCAGGGGGGTAATTATCCCCTTAACCCCCCCCCCCCCTTGTATCCGCCCTTGCCTTGAGAGTTATAATACATATAGATTTTAAGTTTTAGCCAAATCGGAGGTCATTTAGACGTGCCGCAAACGGCTAAAAGTTTAGAAAAATCGGATTTTTCAAGTTTTTTTTTTTTTTTACTTTGGTCACCCCTTATACAATTTTTGTGATCCCTGAATGCAAAAAACATATTTTTACGATATTCAGGAAAAAAATACAAATTTATTTTTCTCAACTATTAAAAATTCAAATAGAAAATATTATCTCTAAATAATGTGTTTTGAATAATAGGATATACATAATTTAAAAAAAAAAATCAAAATGTTTATTTATAAAAAAACAAGTTCAATCCTAAATATGTATATTTCGCAAGGTTTGCTTATATGGTAATCGTCAAGTTCACCCCTATTTTTGTCATACATTGATTGACTAGACTAACCGGTTTCTCTTAATAAGCTGGTACTTTCAGGAATGTTATAAAAATAAAATAAATAATCGATTCAATTATAAACTTGAACAAATTTCATCATAAAGAACTCAAACTTTTTCCAAGTCAAGTTTAAATCATGAGTAAAGATAGAAAGAGAAAGAGAGAATAATATAAAATGCCTGGCCTCCTTTTATTAGGTACAATATTCAACCCACTTACTTTAGATTATAACTTGGAAGAGGAAACCTCAAATGTTCGTAAAGTACTCAACCTTATAAAGTGAATATTTATTAATCATTAAATGTCCTTGAAAAAAATTATTAATAAATAAATCAATCAATTTTGGAATTAAAAAAATTTTGAAATAATTCTTCTGTTTTCGCCATATTCCCGCGATACGGGGTCGGTGGAGCTCACTTTTTCCCTTCAACCAATTTTTGCGACCGGAAGAAATAGGACAGGCCGGCCCGTCGTACGGTTGAAAAGAGGAAGGAAGAGACAGACATACAAAGAACTGAAGGACTGTCTGTCCCAGCTCTGGCAGCTCGTGGTCGCCATTCACATACCCACAAGATGTGAACCCCTGAGCAAATTTTGAAATAATTTTTTAAAAATATAAATTTTATTTTATTTATAATAAAAAAAAAAAAAAAAAAACTAAGATTACTTGGCTTTAAACCAAGGTCAAACAGACAATGAAATAAATTAAAATTTTGTACTTGTATTCTTTGATAAATTTATTATGTTAGTAAATAGAACAACTCATCATTTACAAAATAAATTTCTGATGTATAATAAAGAAAAAAAAAACGGAGGTGCCTTCCGATCATATAAACAAATTGAATATATAATTTTTTTGTTAACTCCGTCAATTAAATTCAACCAGAATTTCAAAGAAATTTTCTATCGTGTTAACCTCCTTTTATCTTCTTGATTTCTCTTCACTTTCTTTATTTTCCAATGTTTAAATTAAATAGCTTGTATTTTTTTTTTTTTTATAATGGTTTCCCTTCTATTTCGATAAGGTGGATTATAAATACAAAGTCATTGTCAATTAGGGGGGGGGGGTATTGATTGGATAGTAGTAATAAACATTTTCTATTAAAAAAAAAAAAACGAAGTAATATTCATTGGAAAGGATAAAATTTTGTTAATTAAGAAGATACTCTCTGTTAAAGAAATAAACAATTTTTCAATTATTTTTTGGTAAATTAAATAGGCTAAAAATTAAATAATTACAATAATTAAAATATTACTAAATTTTTCGAGTCAAAAAAATCTGATGTAGGCTAACTGGTCGCACATCACACAACTTTTTCTTCGGTAATCGAAAGTTGTGTACTGTGCTTGACACACCAGATTTTTTTGTGTCGAGATATATTTAGTTTCTCACAGCACCTTAGTTCCAAACTTGACTGCTTGAAATAAACTATACAATTTAAATCTTATATTAGGATATTTTATACACAATAGAGAATCCTAAATAAATATAAAATTTCATTAAAATTGGAAAAATTTTTTAAATGTGTAAAAAGTTCCAAAGGGAGACAATGAAATATATTAAAGGGGTCCCCCCTTTTGAATCGAAATTTACATTCAAATCCTCATAAGGATTTAACATTGGCTTTATAGAGCTGAAAAATGAATTTGAAAAATATGAAATAATACATTAGTAAAGAAAGTGTGCTTCAAACAATTTTCAGGGCAAAATGAGAATATACATTTCAAAAAAGATTTAAAGAATAATTGATTTATGAATTTTAATCAAAATTGTTAGAGCCAATTTTGTGAACATCGAAAAAAAACTGAAGTGTACTTCAAACAATTTCCACGAAAAATTTTACTGATATAACGTACTTTTTAAAGTGCATGTAAAAAATAAATAATTTTTGAATTTTAATCAAAATCGTTAGAGATATTGAGAATTTCGAAAAAACTGAAATCAGGGGCGTATATAAGGAGGGGCCGAGGGCCCCCCCCCCCCGCGAAATTTCCCAAACACATATACATATATAGGGATATACAGACATCAGCGCAACAAATTTTTCAGCAGGATGGAAAACTCTGGTTCCGCAAAGGAAAAAATGTTCCGTAAAAAATTTCGTGTAAAAAAAAATTTAGTTTCTTAAAAAAAAATTTTCCGCAGAAAAATTTTTGAGTTCAGCCCCCCCCCCCCCCCCGAATCTATATACGCTCCTGACTGAAATAGTACTAGAAAAAAATATCTTCTAACAAAATTTCGTTAAATTTTTATTTTCTCTTACCTATATATGAAATATATAAGTAAACTTCTATGAAAGGCCAAACGATTCTGTTCTCATAATTATAAAATTTATATCCAAAATATATTTAAAAAAAAATTCTAGATCGATAAAAAGAAAAAAAAGATCGCCAGGATTCAAGGCCAGGCATTCATTTGCAAATTAGAATATAAATAAAAGAATATTTT
This sequence comes from Euborellia annulipes, assembly GCA_023213315.1. NCBI lineage: Eukaryota > Metazoa > Arthropoda > Insecta > Dermaptera > Anisolabididae > Euborellia > Euborellia annulipes. The sequence continues at coordinate 57,095 of JAKCPI010002472.1, forward strand.
TTTTTGTTCCACATTCCATATATTATTACTATTACTATATTTTTAATAACAAATTAGAGAAAGGATTTTATCCCCGCATGTGACAGACCAAATCGATTTATCATCATACCTTAAGGAATTGTTTCAGCTTTAAAGGGATTCACTTAAGAAACAAAAGAGTGAAAAAAAAATCATTTGGCCATGAACTTGAGGTAAAAAATAAAAAAAAAAAAAAAAAATTAAGTAAAAGAAGACTGAAAATTTAATAACAAAAAAAGGAAATAATATTACATAATAAATATAAGAAACTTTTTAATTATATTTCTGTAATATAATTATCTTTCATTTAATTCTAATTATTATAAATAAATAGAATTCTCGACAAGCTTTAAATATACATATCTTCTTTCTTTGCGTTAATCCCGCGGTGGGGGGTCGGCGGTCGGTTTTTGGGACAGGGAAGGAAAAGTACAGGCCTGCCCGTCTTACGGTCTGACGTGCCAGTCCCAGCTCGGGCAATTTCAATGAGAGAAGGGTCCGAAGAATGGCCTGATATTTAAGGTGCACGTCTCGAAAAACCGTTAGGACACGATTGACTACCGAGTTCCTCTAGGCGGCAAGAGATGGCGTTAGTTTTTCCCATAGGAATACAAGGGATTTATTCTATTTCATTTGAAAGTTTCCAGTTAATTAATTAAGGGTAAAAAATTAATTATTTTTTAACACAATGATTACTAATTTAATTATCTACAAGATATAGAGCTAATTTTTTAAAAATATCTTTTATTTAATGCGATTAATCTAAAAAAAAATTTTTATTTTTTCGAAAATCAAAAAAAAGGGCTTCTCTAAGTTGTAGATATTTTAAATGGCTTTAATTTAAAAAAAAATTGAGGTCGATAACTTCAAAATTGTGGCCGCTGGAATCTCCCAAAATTAGCAGGCCGAGACGCGCACCTTAATGAAGAAGAGAATTTTGAAATATTAGCAATTTTACTTCGATTACTGTTCTGACCAGGTCGATGAAGCAGAAATAGTATGAGACGACAGAGACGTTAAAATTCAATAAATTACTATTAGAATATTAGCAATTCAATATCAATTAATTAATAAATTTTTGCCATTTATAAAATGATATTGCAGAGATAAAAGTATTATATTATAATACGAGTATGAGAATCTTTAACGTCATCCTGATGAGCTAAATAAAATGGTGATTCATGTTGATAATATAATTGAATTGTAAATATGTGGATAATCAAAATTAAGGTGTTTTATTAAAGAATGTATTCTATTATCTTGTGAAAAATAATTTGCGTAATATTATAGCTTTATTCATTATCATTGATTCATCTATAAAAAATTTAAAAAAATAACTTCCAAATAAGTATATTTACTCAGTTTGTTTAGAGATTACGGAAAGAAGATGCAACTAATAACCAAGTCAGGGAAAAATGTAAACGCGATTAGAACAAGAAATTCAAACTTTTTATTATGGCCCCGATTTTGCGTATTTTATATTCAAACGCATAAGCAAATAAATAATACCTATCTTTCTAAAAAAAAAAAAAAAAATAGAAATAAATGCTAATATTTGTTTAAACTATCAGAGATCCCTTTAGAGCCTTTAAAGAACACTTGGCCTATTTTTCTTTGTTCATTGTAACATAAGAAGATAATGAATAAATTAAATTAGAAATTATAATTTAATAGAATTGTAAATGAGTCCTTTAAATCAAAATTTTTCAACATCAAGTTTTTTTTATGAATATTAATTTATAACTGGGATAGACAATCCGCAAGTCGGGAAACTTTAATAGAGGCCTGCCTATATTTACTATTTATAGTCGGCAACCGTTTTACAGGGACGTGCTTGAGGGGAGCAAAAAATTTTTACTCCTATGTTACTTAATTTATGTATAAACATTTATACATTTATATTTTTATCTACACCATCTTCTATACTAATTTATAAAGAGAGAGTGTTTGTTTGTATGTAGGGACTAAGCTCAGAAATTAGCAAACTTACTGTATTTTAAAATTACTTCCATACCGGATAGTCAAGAATTCCAAAAACTCAAAAATTTGTACTTTTCAATTTTCGCTTATATTTTGTAAACTAAGGATATTTTGTCCACCATAGTCCAATGCAAAGTTGTAGACCATTAAACTTTCTAAAATTTGGTACATAAAACGAATTTGTAGACTAAATATTAACCGAGATATGGCCGGTCAAAATATCGAGAAAATTTGTCTAAATTTGACCTGCCGTATCTGGGTTAATATTGGGTCCACAAATTCCTTTTATGTACCAAACTTAGAAAATTTAATGCTCTACAACTTTGTAGTTTGCTATGGTGCACAAAATATGCTTCGTTTACGAGATATAAACAAAAAACTGAAAAAAATCCAAAGTTTTTTAAGTTTTTGCCCTCCTGGGCTTTATTACAAAAATATTTGCTCTACAACCCCAGGAGGGATACCCTTGTCCCCCCCCCCCATTTCCAACGACTAATAAAATATAATTATATTTCATACTATTTATAATTTGATATTCATTAAAAAAATATATATATTGATATAATAACTTACTTTATTGTTTTGCCATTTTTTTTTTCAAAACACCCCAAAGTGGGGAAAAAACCCTCTGCCTCCACCCCCACCCAAATGACATCCCTGCCTTTTTAGGAAAGTGAGAAAAGATGTGGGGTGCACAGTACAAAAACAAATAAGTAACTTAACCCTGGGTTTGAACATGGTTGAAAAAACCAGCCCTTAATGAATTTATAAAAGGGGTTGGATTATCCGGACAAATACCCCCACCTAACCTTCAAAATGACATACTAAATAAATACAAATTATGAATAAACTAAACACAAAGAGGGAAATAGAAACTCTCCTCCATCCCTTTGTATTTTTAGTTTGTTTATATAAAAAATATAATTTAATATGTCCAAGCCGAAATTTCTTTGTCTTTAATTGACACTTCTTAGGCTGAGTTGACTAAAAGGCCCTGCCTCAAATAGAACGCTACTCTCCGTTAGTATGTACATAGGAATTTCACTGTGAATATAATGTGATAAATAGACGTAAAGAAAAAAAATAGAGTTATGTTATGTATGTGTTGTTTGTAAGACGTAAGGCGTAAGGCGGAGTGGAGGGGGAGGCGGTTGGTTGTCTGTTGTATGTTTTGCTTTTGCTTTAGATTGTGGTTGGTCTGTCTTTCTTCTCCTCTCGTAGCAAATAAGCCACATGCGTAGCAAAAGCAAGCATTAGCTTGGTTGCCTCACCGCCTTTGCTAGGGAGGTGACAGCCAACGTGATTGAGAGCTTACATAAGGTTGAGGGCCACGTGCGCCAAGCAGCGTGCTACCACGTGTGTTACAGCCACGTGGCACGCAGCCTCTTCTGTGGCCTCCACCTCCTCTATGGTGGTTATCATACCTATGTTGTTATGCACCGCTTTTATTCGAGTTGAAAAAGATAATTAAAAACAAAAAAATCATCCTACACAAAAGGAGACAAATGGCCCAATCGATGACAAAAATTAATATGGTTAAAAGTTCATCAAATCTTAAGATACAAAAATGAGAAATATTTAAAAAAATTATTTTCTACTCGGCAATTAATCTAAATAGAGTGGAAAAAATTAAAACAGTAGGGTGTGAATGAAGAAAGTCCAAACAGAGAGATCTTTTAGTATACAATAATATTTATAAACGTGACTACTAACCCTTAACCTTTAGTTAGAAATTCTAAGTCAACCGTTCTTTCACAAGCTTGCCTTGATAGAGGTTAATGTATTTTTCATCATTTTTTATATTATTTTAAAGTTGTTAGTTAGTATTTAATTTATATTATAAAACGAATACAGATTTAAATATTGATTTTCGTTAATAAACATTTCGCTATCAAGGGAGTAAGCAAAGAGGGGGAAGAGAAGATTTTATATATATTCTTTAAAATTTATTAATTTGGGATGGGGGAGTAAAATCCTGGATAGTCCAAAACAACCCCTCCCCAGTGGAGCAACCAGAGGGGTTTAGTTTTAAGCCCCCTCAGGAGAGAAAAAAAAAATTCAAAATAGAAAATAAAAAATATCAGCCTTTCTTTTTAATTGAAAAAAAAAGTTTTTTAAAACTGTATAAAAAATACAAGTAAAATAACGGCTAAATATTGTAGACTTGTATTTTATTTTTTGCCTTGGCTACCATATACCACATCCTCATAAAATTAATATTTTATTTAAAAAAGAATTTTAACAAAAATTATTTTTTATAGTACTAGCGAAGAAGACCATAAAGAAATAGTTGATCTCACTACTGCAAAGGTAAATTTTTTTATTTGTTTATTTTAAATTGAATTTTGTTTTTCCGGGCACGTAGTGAGGGAGGTTTAGGCGAAATTTTCTTATGTTTAATTTTTTCAAACCCTCCCCCTCCTCCTCCTCCTGGAGCAAATCCTAGTTGCGCCACTGCCCCCCTCCAGAAAAAAACTTTCTAGCTACAGACCTATTCTCTATTATAGAGTAGCCTGGTGATTGAGAGTATTGAGAAATACTCCTTAAATAAGAAAGGATTTTTATAAAATTATTAAGATTTTTTGTTTTTATAATTAAATAATTAAGAAAAATAAAGTAATCTTATAAAAAATTTCCTTAATATTTTAAAAAATTTTTTAAAAAATTCATACTTTCATCAAAAACTTTGCACAAATTTGGAGATGCCCCTAGTCGTTTCACATTCGAGTTTATAAATGTAATAAGCAGAGAGAGACAGATCGTCTCATTAATTCTCTTTATAAATCAATTAAAAAAGTAATTTTGTTTGAATGCCCGTATATGTAGACTATATATAATAATTTCAAATTTGAGAAAACACATTTTAAAATTTGATAAACACTATATGAATTTCGACACTCAAAGTGTCATCTTCAGGAATAATACAAATTTGTATTACTAAGAGACAGTGGTGGATCCAGAGGTGTTTTTCGGGGGGGGAGTAATCTGGAGTGACTAGTCGCACAGCACACATTTTTTTCTTAATTTCGGTAATTTAAAGGCGCATTCTGTACTTGTTTGCTAGAATATAAATATAAATCAAATTTTTAAGTATTAATTTTTAAAATTTTACATTAAAAATACATTTTTTTTCAAATGTCAGGGCGAGTAATTAACCCCTTTACCCCCCCCCTTGTATCCGCCCTTGCTAAGAGATGTAGAGGCGAACAAATTCATCAAATTTATTCTTGCTCACTGTTTGGAAATTTTGCAATTCGGCAAAATTTTAAAGTTTTACATTTTCCTCTCTGACTTAAAGTTTTAAATTTCCCTCTCTATCTCCGCTTCCTCTCACTCTAACCAATCAGCGAGAGAGAGAGTGGTGAACAGGCGACAAAACGGAAGTGAGTGGTTTATATATTAGTATGATACTAATAAATAATAGAAATATATGATCTTTAACTTAATTTGCCTCATTAAAGCATAATATAACACTATAAATATAACACTAAAGCCAACGGCTATCAGTTTAAATTTAATTAGTATTTAATAATAATTGTTGAGCATACAAATGACAGGTATTCAAGATTATTTAATTATCAAGCCGGTTTCTTGTGACTGTTAGAGTGTAAGACTTTTAAATTTAAACTATCAACCGTACTCTTTTTGAAACATTAAGTATATAAAATACCTATATATGTTTTTAAAATGAATGATATGGAATTTTCTTCTCTTTTACTCAATGAACTTGAAATTATTATAAAAAAGTTAAGTAAGTCTCTGAGACAAACGCGCTAATTTTTGAAATCACTATCTAATTAACTAGAAACAGTAAGTAGCCCATATTGAGTACATTTACCTTAAGTTATTATATATTGAAATCTCAAATTTTCAATTCATTCATTAGAAAACTAAAAAAATATATCGAGTTATAAATTCAAACAATTTTTTCATTTATAGCCTAGTGAAACTTAACATATATTAAATAATTTTTCTTAATAAAAAATTTTATATTATAAAAAATGCTAATTTATAGGGGTTTTTTAGCAACAGATACAAATTCTGGAATAATAAAAATTTCACTGTCAGAATAAATTTATTCGGGTTGCGCAATACTAAAGAATATATGAATGTGTTAGTGAAGATCTCTGAAATAATGATTAACCAATTCTAGACTTTTTTAAACCAGTCTGTCTATATTGTGTAATCGCAGGTGAAGAAAACATGCAGATTAGGATGAAATTTTTAAAAATATATCGAAAAATAAAAATATGTTAACAATTTTGACGACAGTATAATATTCGCAATGAAAAAGAAAAAAAAAATATTTTGGAGAATGTTAATTTATTGATGGGTCAAACGCCCTCAGGAGCCCAGGATCTCCAGCCTTTTCGGAGTATCGATATGCATCAGGTCACCGGACTCTTGACTAACATCAACAAATAATATTGTTCGAGTCCCGGGGTGTTTGGCACACCTACAAATAAACATTCTCACAAATTTGTTAAATAAATCTATGACTTGTCAAGTCCGAATGTGAATATTAATATCGTATTCAAATATAAAGATCTCGAAAAATATTTTTTTAAAAATGATGAAATAGTAAGATTTTGAATGTCACATCGTAGAGATAATACATCCAATCACCAATATAAATTTTATAATAATATAAGGTGTTGAATTATCGCAGTATATAGTTAGTAGAAACCAGAATGGTGGGAAACATAGTTTCGATATTATAATTTGGTATAAAAATAGGAATGGAAAAAAAGATGCCGGTTACTGCCCTTAGGTCGCTCGCCTTTTCCAATCTAGCCTTCTCCTCAAGGTTATTTCTCCCACCATGTCTACTCAACAAGGCTACTTCTCAACCCTACTTTTCAACGGTGTTTAAGTGGTAGGTCTTTGTCTTTTGAAAAATATTCAGTAGCCAAGAAATAAATTGATCTATTCATTTTTAACAAAATAAATATAAACTTCTTTTAACTGAGATCCTCATTTTCCTTTATAAAATATTTTTGAAAAGTTTTTTTTAGGCATTGAAAAACATAAATAAGTTTATCAAAAATTATAATATTAAGTTGCGCGTCTCGAAAAACCGTTAGGCCACGATTCACTACCGAGTTACTCTAGGCGGCAAGAGATGGCGTTAGTTTTTTCCATAGGGATACAAAGGATTTATTCCATTTCATTTGAAAGATTCCAGCTAATTAATTAAGGGTAAAAAATTAATTATTTTTCAACACAATGATTACTAATTTAATTATCTACAAGATATAGAGGAAATTTTTTTAAATATCTTTTATTTAATGCGATTAAATGCCTCAGAGCTAATTTGTAAAAATAAATAAATAAATAAATAAATAAATAAATTAATTAATTAATCTAAAAAAAAAATTGTTTTTTCGAAAATCAAAAAAAAGGGCTTCTATAATTTGTAGATATTTTAAATAGCTTTAATTTAAAAAAAAAAAAAATAATAATAATAATAATAATAATAATATGAAAATAAATAACATATCTGTTTTTTTTTTTTTAATTGAATTTTTTCATGAGCCAATTTAGGGTTGGGTTGCAAAAGCTCCCCTTAGAGATAACGAGTTGGTGGGCCAAAAGCCCTCAGGAATTGAGCCCAGGATCTCCAGCCTTTTCGGAGGATCAGTATGCAACCCTTAGCATCAGGCCACCGGACCCTTGACCAACACCAACAAATACATTCCCTAAATCCGCTTACTCTTCTGTCGGCGGCAGATAATTAAGTCAATATTGTTAAATCAAATTTAAAATCTCGACCGTAGGCTCTAGTTGTAACATTGTATCTAATAATACGTTAATATCAATATATTTAATATCAAATGACAAACAAGGCAGTGGCGTAGCTACAGACAAAATAATTTTCCTTTGTATAAACTTTTGAAATAAAAAAAAAATGTTAGTAGGGGCCCCGTAGTTATAATTTACCTAAAAAATCCAGTTATGTCACTGAAACAAGGTGATATGTTTCAAGTTATTATTAGAGAAATGATAAAATGTATACGTCGGTATTTCGATACTACTTCAGAAGTGAAAACACAACTTCACTGTATTTCATCAACAAAACTTGAAACATATCACCTAGTATAATTGAGTAGTTCAGAAAACCTTAAAATATATATTTCTCTTAAAAATTCGATTTTAGTTTTTGCAATTACAATATTTATGCTATACTATTTATATATTACATATACAGGTGAGGAAACTCATTGTGAGTTCAAAATTAAATCTTTAATTAATTCCTAAATTAATTTTAGCATGAACAGTCATCGATGATAATTTTTTTGTCATCAAATGGTTGTGAACCTGAATTACCTTGAACTCAGAATTAACAAGTTCACTGCTTTCGTCCGATTAGCTAATCATCCAACTCAATAATAGAAAAATAAATAAATTTTTAAACTTGTTTTTTACAGTTTTCCCTATCAGTTTTAAGAGAAAGGATTTCAAAGTTTTGAAAAACAAGAGATATGTATGAATTTCAATTAAAGAAGAGAGAGATGTCGTTGACACAACTCGAGAAAAAAAATAATAATGAAGAAGAGACAAAGAAATAAATGTGAGCCTCTGAGTGTATTTAATGCAAATACTTATATTTATGGAAAGGTGTAAACAGGCCACTGCAGTCCAATAAAAAAACAAAATATATAATTTATTTAAATTTCAACTTCTCAAACCGCCTGGTTTCGACCGCACTGCCGCAGGTCTTCCTCAGTGAGAAGAAATCTAGAAAATTTGTGAATGCATTACATCACCCTTAAGGTAAATATTTAATGTAAATAAAAAATAAAACTTTTAGACCTAATGTAATGCATTCACAAATTTTCTAGATTTCTTCTCAATGAGGAAGACCTGCGGTAGTGCGGTCGAAACCAGGCGGTTTGAGAAGTTGAAATTTAAATAAATTATATATTTTGTTTTTTTATTGGACTGCAGTGGCCTGATTACACCTTTCCTGAATACATTCTGTCCTGGGTGAGTGCTATCATCTATTTATATTTATATTTTATAACGTACAGTGAGGGACAATATCAAGTCCCACCCATGCGTTTTCTACTTGTGATTATTTTATTGTTTTTATAGAAGAAAATAAAATCTTTAATGGAAATTTTCTAGGTTTGAACCATGAATGTTTCCATTAAAAAATATATAATATTTCTTTAAAAACAATGAAATAATCATAAGTAGAAAACGCATGGGTGGGACTTAATATTGCCCCTCACTGTACATATAGTCGAGTAAACACAGCAAAAATTAAAATATTTAAATAAAATTTTTAACGTTTTGTTCTAATTTTCTGTGTTCAAGAAATTTTTTTTCAGTTTCTAACAAATCTACAAATACAACCATAGGCGCCTGAACTGGGGGGAGGGGGGGGCAAGGGTACATTGCCTTCTATAGAAGGGGCCAGAGAGGGGCAATATGTCTTCTTTTATTTCATTTATTTAAAAATGATACATTTTTAATTTTTAAAAAATAAAATCTTTTAAATTAAAAAAAAAAAAATTAAAATTGTAAAAAGTTCATTTATTTTTTCGAAAATATTTTATATAGACCCTATTGTATTTCTAATTTCTAAAAACGTTTTATATGGAATTAAAATAAAATTGTTCAATCGATAAAGACCTGTCGCTGTAGGCTTAATGATGATGGAGTCAGGAAAAAAACAAGACGAGTGCAGCCAATTATTCTTTTATTTCAATTCTCGCTCTCACAGCTGACGTTTCGGTCTGAAGTCTAGACCATCTTCAGAGCCATTTCTCTACGTTTTGCTGTGAGCAGACCACATGCTGAATGTTGTCATTGTTGTTACAAATTTCCACACTTTTTGATTATTGCCAGCCGGCTCTGAAGATGGCCTCGGGCCGAAACTTCAGCCGTGAGGGCGAGAATCGAAATAAAAGAATATTTGGCTGCACTCGTCTTGTTTTTTTCCTGACTCCATCGGAATTAAAATAAGAAAATTAAAAATCAAATAGTATATAACAAATCTACAATATAGCCTAAAAGTATTTTTGATAAAATCACTAGCAAATTTTTTAAAATTTTAATTTTATTAAAGTAGTGGTTTAATAGGAGAATTAAATTCAAGTATGATACACAAGGTTTTTAATTTTTAAATAAAATCACAATTAATTTTAAACTGGTAACCGTTGGCTCTAGTTGAAACATTATGCTTTAATTGGAGAATTAAATTCAAGTATGATACACAAGTCTTTTTGTTTCAATGATATATTTATTTATCATTAACACTTTATACGTATTGTTAATGTTAAATAAATAAATCATTGAAACAAAAAAACTTGTGTATCATACTTGAATTTAATTCTCCAATTAAAGCTAATGTTTCAACTAGAGCCAACGGTTACCAAATTAAAATTAATTGTGATTTTATTTAAAAAATTTTTAGGCTTTATTTTAGATTTGTTTTATAAGAAAAATATTTTTAATTTTCTAAAAAGGTTGTCACACCCCTCTCCCTGATTCAAATTCGTTCCCTCGCCCCTGAATACAACCCTGAATTTGACTTTTTAATCACAAGTCTAACTAAATAATATTGAAATTAAAAAAAAATTTGGCAGCGCTATTTTATTATAGAAACGTTTAAAATTGATTTTATGAGCGCATTCATACTATATCTATGTCACTCTGAAAGTAAAAAACGAGACAAATATATATATATATATATATATATATATATGTATATATATATATATATATATTCTCCTACTAGATATGAGAATTATCTTCCATTCATAAATAAAAGTAGCTGTAAGATTCTAAAATTCTTTTTTTCTAAGTTGCCTAAAAACATTGAGAAATAATGACACTCTATCTCTTATTTGAAGTTATCTAAAGCAGAACGGTCTCCCTAAAAAAAAAAAAGATAAAATGATTTTCATGGCAGGGGAAAAATTTTGCCGCCCTGCGGAAAAATTTAGTTTTGTCAAAAAAAAAAGTTTCTGCAGGAAAATTTTTGAGTTCGGGCTCACCCTCCCCTCCCCCTCCCCGAAAAATTTCTATATTCGCCCCTGATATAGTAAAAAAATTTCAAACATTAATTAATTCAATATCAAGGACTATACTATTAAAAATAAGGAAAAGATAATTACTTTTTCATAAAGATGCACCATAATAAGTTGTCAAAATTCATTTGAAGAAATCCATTCAGGTGTTGGTTTCTGCTATCGCTCGCTTACTATCTAAACAAAAAAATCTCAAAATGTTAAATAAAAAACTCATATTCAAAATTAATTCTCTTTTGATGAATTAATTATGAATACAAGTTGACATCCTCGGCTGAAAAATAAAATGGGAAACATTTATTTCTTTTAATAGTTTATACATAGTTTTTACATAAAAAATATTATTTTAAATACACAACACAAATTCACACATTTAAGCTTCTTTTGAAGAGGTTGAGGCGTGGAGGCGTCTTCTTCATAGAGTATTGCCTTTGTTGATCTTCATAGAGTATGCCTTTGTTGATATGTATTCTTGGTCTTCATAGTCTTCGAAGAATGAATGTTCGTACTTCACTCACAATTCTTCCTTTTTATTCTTCGCATAAAATGCATAAAAATCAGAAAAGAAAGATCATAAAGATCTTAAAAAAAGCTTTAGAGGTGCAAAAATTGCATATTCATTAAGTGTGACCACTCTCCCAAATTCAAATATCATTGTTGTTTAAGTGAAGCTAAGCTAAAGGGACCTATATTTAAATATTATTGCGCCCGGGGAGAGTGATCCCCCTCACCTCTATCATTCCCTAATATAATAAAAATCGAAAGACATGCATTTAATTTTGGCCGAAGAGAACTTTCATAGGCCTAAGGCCTAATTAATTTTGTCCGAATAGAAGAAACTTGTTGTATTTTCATTGGACTTATCATCTTAACACAAGGATCCGAACTGAACTGAGTACTGATGATGAAATACCTGCCTAAATCTAGTAATCATTTATCGAAAGGTTGTTATTACTCTCCACAAGAGAATCTTTATATTCACTTGCTGTTCGAAATCAATGTGATCAGAATCAAGAATCCAATGAAACATGACAAGTTTCGGTTTTTGAGTTATATCAAAAATAAAAAAAAAATAAAATAAAAAACAAGAACTCGTCTCTTCCTTCCAAACTCTAGACTGCCTAACGCCTAACGGGGGTAAACAGTGATTTTTGATTGCATGCTGATTTTCTAGCGAACGGAAATCCGAGAGAGCTCAAGTTTACAAAAAATATTTACAAAAAAATAATGTCCCTTAATTCTAACAACAATTGAAATAATAAAGCAGAATAAAAAAATACAGTAGATTCATTGACATTTTAAAGTTTCAATAACTAAAGAAAAAATAAAATTTGGTTTCGTTGATATGATGAGAAAAATCTTTTGTATTTGTTCTTAAATAGAAATTCTTGAATAAGTGTTTGCTTATTAAAATTTTATAATTTTTGTGAGTTTTATTTTATCTAATAAAGTTCCAAATAATTCAGAAGGACTTGTCGGGACTTCTTTTAATGATTCACACTCATGTCACATATAAATTAATATTCAACCATTAAAGGAATTTACAAATTAATTTAGAGCATTTGGAGTTTGATCCAAGGACTCTATATAAAGAAGTGCAAGTTAACTTGTATATGGCATTTGAATGTGAACTGCTGATGAAGAAGTGCCTAAAATACTTCAAAAAAATTATGAAACAATTATTAAATAAATTTTATACTAAGAAAAATTATAAAATTTTAATTAGCAGTCACTTAAGTCAAGGACTGACTGTATATATAATTCAAATAAACCATTTAAAATGTAAAAAATATGATAACTATAAATTTAATTTTTATTTTGCTTTTTACAATTTTTACTTATATAACTATTGCTTGCGGAAGAAGAGTAAAGAGACAATGGAGTTAGTATATATAAATCAAATTCTTAATTAATTATAAAATTGAACATTTTACATTTACAAGATAGCTACTTTCGAAGAAATTTTTCAAACAAAATAAAAAATATTAATTTTATTAAATTTAAATAAAATTAAATTAAAATATTTTTTTGTACTGAATCTCTAAATTTGAAATCTTTTAAGCATTTGAAACTCCCATTTTTTTAGACTTTTTGGCTTTACTCGTTTTTCGCAAGCAATAATAAAAATAATAAAAATAAGCGGATCTAAGGGGATTTAGGGGTTGAAAAAAAAAACAATTCGAAATTAAAAATTGACAAAAATAAATTTTAACATTTTCAAAAGAAACAAGTCTAAAAACAAATTTTGAAAATTAAACATTTAAATTTATAGAAACCGTCCCCTTCATCATCGATGACAGGATCTGCTTATTAAAAATAAAGAGGAGACTCAGATTGGTAAAAATATTTGCAGCCAATTAATATAATAAATTTTGTAGCAAAATTGTTTAGTTTTGGTTTTTGTGTTTATATTGATATTATTAGCTTTATTATGTGTATGTGTAGTTTAAAAATGGCTGCTTCAATTAATTAATTTGTTTAACTTTTTTGATGAAATTTCTTTAATTTGAATATTTGATTCAAAATATAATTTTTAGTTTGTAAATAAAGAATTAAAAAATCTAAATGGGCCTTATGTCCATTCCTACTCCTATAGAGAGGGCATGTAAATACCTTGTTTCATTTCCATCCTCCATTTCCATCGAATCGCTCGAAGAATACACTGAAAGAGAAGCCCTGAAGCTAAAAACCCACCCTGTCTTCATTACCTATTAGCTAAATGTTTGCCAGAATGGCAGAACACACCTTATAACATGACGACTTGGTGATCTCGCAGAAAGGCAGAAAGGCAGCAAGGAAACCTAACCTAAAGAGGAAGAGAGTTTGGGGCCTAAAATACCTATGTGTGTGTGAGTGTTTGAGAGGAAGGGTAGGGAGGTAGAGGATTGAGAGAGTTATTTTCATCTTTAAACTTCATTTGAACTGAAAATTGAATTTTTATAAAATTTTCAAATATCTATAATTTTGTTTTTTTATATATAAATTGATTTTTTTTTTCTTTATTTATTACAATTTTTATTTTATTTATATATAAAAAAAATCACACGGTATAAGAATGATTCGGAAAAAAATAGAAATCTACATAATTTATTTAGAGAAATTAGTAGTTTTAGGTAAATGATGAAATTCTAATTGAAAATAAATGAACTTTAATAAAAGAATATAGTTAAAAAATGAAAATAACCAAGTTGTAAATCAGGGTTCTCAACCACCGCGCATTGCAATTGCACCACGAGATGTTCTTTTTTATATAAAAATTAATTTCATTTTTATTATTTATTTATTTCATTTTTTTTTTTTTTTTGTAATTTAAATATAAATTACAACATCACAATGGACAAGTGCAAATATGAAAAAATTAAAGATATTCCCGTTCAGAAGAAAAATGAAAATTTCTTAATTATTTTTATTATTAAAGTAATAGAATCATAATTTGTCTTTGAAAATGTTAATCGTTTATCGTTTATCGGTTTTATGAATACAAAAATGAATAAATAACGGTTTATAATTGAAAATAAGTTGGGAACCACATGACTTACATAATATATGTGTGTGAGTGTGTGTGTATATGTGCGAATTCTCAACTATTGATCAAAATCTAAAAAAATTTTATTTTTAAATATTAAACTTTTTAAGTTTATCTTTGATTGTAAATTATTATTGTTGTAAATGAATTCAAGTTTTTTTTTTTTTTTTCATCTTACATTACAGATACACTTGAGTTGAAGAACTAAAATTGTTATCAGTCAACTTAAGTTTGGTGATTTTTTTGGAAAAATTTAGTAAGAGAACATAGTTTCAAGTTAATCTAACATAATATTGTAATGATATATTGTTCCTTTATTAGAAATTTGAAAAAAATATCACCAACTATATGGTTTATAATATTTTTTCAAATTTTTAAGATTAGCCCAAATATCATATCGATATTAATTATAACATCAAACTAGCGCTCTTATTAACAATTTCTAAAAGAATATCACTTGACTCTTTTTGACTGTAAAAATTTAAGAAGAGCTCAACTCTAGTTAAACTGTAAAAAATCTGAGTCTCCTTTAATATAATCGCTGGGCTTACTTCAAGTTCCTTGAGAAGAGAAGCTCAGTAGAAAGACTAGAAGAGAAGATCAGTTGCTACTCGAGAAGAATTGTTGCAGCAGAAGCGAGGTTCACTTGTTACTCCAGAAGAGAGGACAGAAGTCAAATCAATCTCATGAAAGTAGACCGGGAACTGAAAGAAAAGAAAACGACAGTAATTAATAAAATGTAATACATTTTTGGATAGTTTCGCTAAAAAACTATTTCAGCTTATATAAATAAAAAAAAAAAAAAAACAATGCTTTCTATAATAAAAATATAATATAGGCAATAGAAAGTCAAATTTGTTTTATTGAAAATTAATTTAAGAAAAAAAAATTACCAGCTGACTCGAAGAGTAATGTCCTTCATCATTCGTGTATAAAGTAATAATAACCCCTCCAACTTTGTATAAAGTCTCGTTCTGTATGATGATGCCGTTTAGGTAAAATACAGCATCTGGAGATTGAGTCCGAGAAATATTGTCTCATAAGTTCAAGGACTATCTAAAAAAAAAAATTTAATTCCTTTTATTAAAAGTTTGAAAACATCCTAGAATGAGAAGCAAATTAGTTTTTTATTTCTATCGAGGGAAATGCGTGAACATGGTGTGTGTTTGGGGGCGTGCTTTTTTTTTTTTTTTTTTTTTTTTTTTTTTTTTTTTTTTTTTTGTTTTTGTTTTTTTTTTTTTTTTGTTTTTGTTTGTGTTGGGTGTTGGGGGGGGGGGGGTGCCGGGGGGGGGGGGGTTAAATGTTTTTTTTTTTTTTTTTTTTTTTTTAGTATGTGCCCCCCCCCCCCCAGTGGACCAAAAAATACTATAATTCTCTTTATTTATTTTATTTTTAGATAAAAAATTACAAATTCCTCAAGATTTAAAAAAACTCCTCTCCTGAGGGCTTGTACCTGATAATATAACACACAATGAATTCCTTTATCATAATATTCATTAATGATGTGGAAATGTAATTTCTTGAAAAAACAAACAAACAAAAAATTAATATTCCTAATTTTATTTATCGCAGCTGAATTGGCCTTCGAAGTTGAAATATTAAGAGAAATGAAATATATCTGAATAACTATTAAGTCAAATAAAAAATATTTTCGGTTTGAGATTAAAATTCAAAGTGGGCCGTCCAAGTCTAGATGCATAGCTAGTTTTTATAGAAAAAAGAAAATTTATAAGTAATAACAATAATCAAAAAAATTTTGAGGCTAAGAGACTAGGTCCTCCAAATCTGTCTATGCAGCTAGTTTAAATAAAAATGTTAAAAGAAATAATTTTTTTTTTGTCTTGCATCTGAGAACATTTCGACCCCGTCCCTATAATTTTCATTTGATTGGAAGCCAATTTAATTGAATTAAATATTTCTCACTTAAAACGGGAGGCAAACAAGAGCACATGAAGCTAATGCTTTACCTCTGTAGGCCTTCTACGGATCAAGGGAAGAAATACATTTAAGAGAAATATGATGATTATTATGAAAAATATCTGGCTGACTAGCTAGTTTTTTAATGAAATAAATATTTACAAATAAATTATGAAGAGAAATTAAAAATGTGAAAATGGTGTTTCCGAGTAAACCGCCCAAAACTGGCTATGCAGCTAGTTATAGAAATTTTAAGATATTCATATATAGCAAGAGAAATAAAAATTTTTTGTGGGTGTTTAAAGAGACCCTTTGACTTTTAAGTCGGGAAATTTCGAATTTGGAGATCCCAGCTGGGCCGCCCCAGTCTGGCAAAGCATCTAGTTATTAAATTAAATGATAAGATATTTATAAGTAAGCTTATTATGAGTAATAAAAAGTTTTTGCCGATTTCAAATATGGATAGATGGCCTCTTATGGCCCACTCTCCAAAATCTGGCTGAGCAGCTAGTTTTTTAATGAAATAAATATTTACAAATAAATTATGAAGAGAAATTAAAAATTTTCAGATTTTGTGAAAATGCTGTTTCAGAGTAAACCGCCCAAATCTGGCTTTGCAGCTAGTTATTATAGGAATCTTAAATAAGTATATAAATATTAAATATTCGTATATAGCAAGAGAAATAAAAATTTTTTGTGGGTGTTTAAAGAGAGCCTTTGAATGGCCTTTTAAGTCGGGCTGTGCAGCTAGTAAATAAATTAGATCATATTGATATTCAGCCTTTAAATCTAATTTTTTGTATGTAAAAATGTTAGGTTTAGAATTGATAGTACGATTGCATTGGATTCTAACAATGGATGGATGCTCTCAAATACTTTACACACACGGACAACCTCGATAGCGTCTTCGCACATACATGAGGAAGTGGAAGTGAGCAAGAGAGTAGGAAAAACGAAAATGTATCAACAGATCCGGGAATCAAATATTTTATTATAACCAGCAAATTTTAGATAAGTGTTCATCTCTCTCTTTCTCTCTCCCACGACCAAACAATTCATTCTATATAAATTAATAAATAATACAAATAAAATGGATTAAAAGGAAAATACCTGGGGATGTGAAGTGAAGGTATGAATTCATTGGTTGTTAAATGGAATTTGAGGAAATAATCAGGATGAAATGGCATCATTTGTGGATTGTCGAGATGCATCTATAATGGCGGAGCGTCTTTGCATTCAGAGGAGCCGGGTGGCGCAGAGAGATGAAGATTTGGTGGCTCACTGGCTGACTGCTGAGCCTCTACTGGCAGTGAAAGGAGAAGCGGCGCAGAGAGGCGACGCGTGCTAAACAATCGAATCACGTGACATGAAGTTGCAATCCTATTGGTCCGAATATTTCAAATAATGAATTCCTAATTTCAAAGAATAAATAATATTTTCTTTTGGTATCAATTAAAAGAAATAAAATAAATATATAATTTAAAATAAAATATTTATATTAATACAACTTAACAATAAAAAATAAAATATTTTTTGAAGCTTAATGAGAGATGCCGACCTATAAAAATTTAATTTGACTTCAAATCCATTTATTAAAACACAATATAGTGTGGAAAGTTTTAAAATAATTTATAAAAAACAATGTTTTGAAAAATAATTTCATATTAATTTTTAGAAGAGTGAGAATAATAAATTTAAAAAAAAATAAATAAAAAAAAATAATTAAAATTTTTTAAACCTAATTAACATATCAATAACAATTTACTAAAATAACTAGCCGCGAAACTCGCCTTTGCAACTGTCCAGTGAAACTAGTGAAAATTATCAAATATGCAGTGGCGTATCTAACTTCAAAGTGCGGGGGTGGGGAAGGGATAATTATAAAATTTTATTTTTGGGATTATATATTAAGTGCCAAAAATGACAGTCATGAGTGTCAAATTTTTATAAAAGAAGATACAATTTAATATTTATTAATTCAAATAACAGAAAAAATAAGAGAGTCGCTGGTAGTTGAACCCCCGGATCCACTAATTTGTACACGGTGTGCAGTGGCGTAACTAGCCTTGGAGGGCGGAGGGGGCAAGCTCAACTAGGGCGCCGTTTTTTAAGTTTTAATATAATTTAACAGAAAACTATCAATTTTTAGGACAATCTATGGAAAGAATATGATAAAATCACCGTTCTTGGGCTATATCTTAGATGCCCTAGGGTGGTTATGTCAGTATCAAGGGCAGGGCCGGCGCAAGCTATTCTGCCGCCCTAGGCAAGATATTTTTTTTGCGCCCCCCCCCCCCCAAAAAAAAAAAAACTTTAAAAACTTAATTTGAATCGGAACCAAAATTTTTTCCCGTCCGAAAAAACTTTTTACCTTTTTTTAGAGAGACGAAATTTTTACCACCCGCGGAACCAAAATTTGCCGCCCGTGGAACATTTTCTCTTCCGCGGTACCAAAATTTTTTCCCGGCACTAAATTTTTGCTGCCCGCAGAACCAAAAATTTTTTTCCCGTGTGCCGCCCGAGGAACATTTCCTCTTGCGCGGAACCAAAATTTTTTTTTGCCGCCCGCGGAACCTAATTTTTTCAGGTGCCACTTGCGGAACCAAATTTTTTTTTTTTATTTTTTCTTTTTTGCCGCCCTCTCCAGGTTGCCGCCCTAGTCGGCCGCCTAGTTTGCCTAGTGGACGCGCCGCCCCTGATCAAGGTGCACCTAGGGCCTGAGCAGGGGGGGCAAGAGCCCCCCTTCACCCCACCTAGTTACGCTACTGTCGGTGTGCCCTTACCACTAGACTACAGCACGGCATTCGGTTATTTGAATTCACTCAAAAAGCAATCAGCAGGAGAAATGGACACAAATACGGTGCCACAAATTCTCCCTCGACCAAGCGCAATCAAGATGGACTAATTGAAAATAACTCTCATTTATGTAATTAATAAACATGGGCGTAACTAGACAATTTGGCTGGGGGGGGCCATGGGAAATGCCATCCTCGCTGGGAGGCCATGGGACCAGCTATCCTCCGGTGGGCCCATATTTTCTCAATTTTTCTTGGTGCAAGGAGCTTTCTGGGGGGGGGGGGAGCAAGAACCTTCTGGGGGGCAGCCCCCCGGCACCCCCTTAGTTACGCCCATGTAAGAAATTATGTATTTAATATATAAGATATTATATTCATCACGTTTCATAGGCTCCTGATGACTAAAATTGCTTTTTGAGTGAATTCAAATAACCGAATGCCGTGTTGTGGTTCAGTGTTTTGGGCACACCGAGTACGAATTAGTGCACTCGTGGTTCGACTCCCGGCGGACCCCCTACCACCCTACCTTTTGTCGGATATTTGAAATAATAAATATTAAATTGTATGAATTTTCTTCACTGCTTGTGAAACGTAATGTATATAAAATCTTATATATTATATATATAATTTCTTATTTATAAAAGATGAAAATTTTCGAGCTATGAAACATTTAAGATTTTTCATATTATTTTCTAAAACAATGAAATAATCCTAAATGGAAAATGTACCTTTTTCAACCCTCACACTGTACCTTGGAAGCCCTAAGTACTGTGGGCTCAATTAAACCTTTTTGTCACAGCCGACTACGCCACTGCATATATCAAAAAAAAGATTTTATAAATATATTGTATATGAAAATAATTCTTGATTTTTGTAACATTAAATTTCACTAAGGCTGAAAAAAATGAAAAAGTTAATATTCAGGATTAAAATAAAGGATGTCAGGAAATCTCGCTGGCTGGAATAGAAATAACATTCTGGATCAAAACGTTATAAAATTTCAGTTTATTTCCGATTAAATTAATACAATAATATAAAAATTATATTAAATGTAAAAATAACGATAGAAAAATGGCCATATTACAAATTAATAAATTAAAAATGTATACAAAACCTGATGGGGAGAGAGAGGACGCGGGGCAATATAATTAAGGAAAATTATTTTGCAGATAGCGAGGAATTTTTTACTTTCAAGAATTTGGAAATAGTTTGATATAATAGGAGATAAAATTAAAATTTAATCGGAACATTTTAAAATTTTGAGATTTTAGAATATTTAAGATATAAATAGCAAGAAATAAGTAGTCAACAGTTTCTTTCCTTTTTTTCAATATTAAGTATATTTATACCCTTGACCTCAGGGCTAGAGCATTAGCTTCTGGTACCAAAAGTCGAGGGTTCGCATCCCGCCTCATGCGACAAAAATTTATTTCAAATGGATTGACTACCAATCTAATTGAAAAGAGACATGGTCTAAATGACCTTCGATGCCGAAAAAGACCTTAAATGAAATAAAAAAAAAGTATATTTATAAAATAAAAAAATTATTGGTTACTTAGTTCTTAATATTTATACATAAGTACCACAGTCATAACAAGAATCTCATAAGGTCTACCCCCCCCCCCCCCGGGTGTTCATAAAACTTTTGGCCCCCCCCCCCCAAGCAGAAATCCTGGCTACGCTACTGCATACAAGACATTTTCAAAATGTTTTTTTTGGCCTTAATCAAGTTGGGCACCGATTCGATTAAATCCCATTCAATTCTAGATTAATTAAAGAAATAATAGACGAATACCCAAAGAGATTCTAATTTTTTTACTTTCCCTTACCTCAATAAATATGTTAATATATATAGAGAGAGAAAGTATTGGATTCATGTCAAAAATTCGGTGTCGAGATTTTGATGGATCTTCACGTTTTGATGTCCCCTGAATCCAAAAAAGTGGTTTTCGCGACATGGTTTGTCTGTGTTTTGTGTGTGTCTGTGAACAAAATATCCCAAGAACGAAAAGAGCTATGAGGTTGAAATTTTATATTTAAGTTAGGCACCCCCAAGGGACGCGACACGAAGCTTTTGAACAAAATCGACCAAAGATGCACTTTTTCAGTTTTTTTCGATTATCTCAAAATTCGCTCCAACGATTTTTTTTTTTTAATTCAAAAATCAATTATTTTTTAGATTCTCTATAAAATGTATATTCTCATTTTGTCATTGAAATCTTCTGAAGGCCACTTTACTCTTGTACTCCATAGAATATAACAAGCTAAGATGTGTGGCATTCATAAATTTAACTCGAGAATTTGATTTCCATTCAAAAAAATTGAATTAACTTTTCTCCAATCGTAATTTATTCTTAAACGGAACTTCTTAAAATAAATTTCTTATTTGTATTCAGGTAGTATGAGCCTTTCCAATCAATTTACAGTAAAGTTTTCATAACTTCTCATAAACGTAATATACTATACCTAAACGATCATTAAGATGACAATAACCTTTGTAAATAATTATACTATTAAACGTATTCCTAAGCACGAACTTTTTAATATAATTGTCTTCTTTAATTAATTATAAGTAAACAACTTTAATTTTGAACATTTATTATAAACAAAAGAGGATAGTAAATATAACAAAATAGAAATTAGAAGTATATTAGGACCAGATAATTAGGATAGGGAAAACAGGAATAGAGTAAAAAAATTCCAGTCTCGGGTCAGGTAACACGTGGTTGTCATCCATTTAATCATAAATTTATGTCTCTTTTTAAAATGGTTGACTATATTTGACAAAAATAAAAAGGAGTATGAAGACATGCATTTATCCTATCTTTCCTATGAAGTACAAGAGTAAAGTGGTCTTCATACAATTTTTAGAACAAAATGAGAATATACATTTTAAAGAGCATCTAAAAAATAATTTATTTATGAATTTTAATCACAACCGTTGAAGCGACTTTTGAGAAAATCAAAAAAAAACTGAAAAAGTGCATCAGTAAAGTACTAGTACTTTTTAGCCTATTTTGTTCAAAAGGTTCCTGTTACGTCTCAGGATGGTAACTAACTTAAATATAAAATTTCAACCTCCTAGCTCTTTTCGTTCTTGAAATATTTTGTTCAAAGACACACACACAGAGTGATGATTTAACGGGACTCAGGAGACCTCGAAATATGTATTTCCATCAAAATCTCGACATGAAATTTTTGATATGAATCCAATACTTTCTATATATGTATATATAGGTAAGAGAAAGTAAAATTCTAAAAGGAGATATTAGAAGGTGCCTGAGATTAGATTTGAATAATTTTACATTATGAATTAATTATTTAACAATTATTTAATCTATACTATTAGTTTTCTACTCTAGTTTTTTTTTTTTTTTTTTTTTAATATTATAAAAATAAAAATAAATAAGATTTAAACTTTCGACCATTGGTTCTCGTTGAAACATTTTGTAAATTAAAATTAAATATACAAATTAAACACTAGGTTATTTGTTTCAAAGGTTTTATTAATTAAAAAATTAACACTTGATACGTATTTCGACAATTCTTTGTCATCATCAGAAGTGACTGATGATGACAAGGAATTGTCGAAATACGTGTTTAATTTGTATATTTAATTTTAATTTAGAAAAAATAAATTTTCTCATTGGCCGTAGCACAGTGGTAAAGTTCTCGCCTCTTTGGCTAGGGTTTAGGGGTTCATACCCCTCTCGTTCGAGATAAATTTATTTCATTTTAATTGGAATAGAGAAAGACGAGATCTGAATGGCCTACGATACTGAAAAACTCCATAAATAAATAAATACATTTTATTTTATTTATTTGATGAATTTTCAATATTCTGTTTAATTATTTTCATATTAATTAAAACAACACTAATAATCATTTTACTTTAGCTAATATGTAATAAGCGTGATCTAATTAAATTATACAGCCAAGACTAGACATAACAAATGTTATTTTCGACTAAGTAATAATACACAGGTTCCTATTTAATGATTGTTGTTCGATCTAACAAATTAATTGAGCTATTTATATAATTAAGACAAAAACAATATCTGCTATATTCTCCTTCAAATTGTAATTAATGAGGTAAATGGTGTATTTATGCGAGAACGTCCTAATCAAGAAAAAATTATATGAAAATTGATAATGGAATAATCAAAAACAAACAAAAAGATTCTAAGCTAGATTTTTCCAAACTAGGGAGGCGCGGACTACTCTAAGGGGAGGCGTGAATATTAGCCACAGCGAACAATTTTCCAAATGATTGATAGTTTTATAAATAGCAAAAAATAAAAAAAAAATATATTTTTATATAAATTTATTGTGAGGTATATCTTTGTGGATGGAAGTATTATTAAGGCGGAGTCAAAAAAAAAAAATAAATAACAAGACATATGCAGCCAAAGTTATTTATTTTATTGTGACGTTTCGGTCACTGGTCTAGGCTATCTTCAGAGTCGGAGGCGAGAATAAATGAAATTTTAATTTTGAATGAAAAATGAAATTAAAATTTCATATATTCTCTCCTCCGGCTCTGAAGATGGCCTAGACCAGCTATTCTCAACCGCTGGTCCGGCGGACCACCAATGGTCCGCGGAGAAATTTTACTGGTCAGCGGACAATTTTATTTATTTAATAAAGTTGAACCCCTGAATGGCCTCAGTTGCCGAAAAGGGTGATTTTTTTTATACTTTTCTTTGATTTTTGTTAAAGGTTTATGTACTCAATTATTATATGTATATATGAAGCCTGTTACGTATTAGTGTGTCAAGCGCCAAAAAAATTAAAAATTGAGTTAAGCACGGAATATTGTTTCAAATGCTATAATTAATAGTATTTTTTATGAAATATGTCCTTAAAAAAATTGATATTTAATGTTACTTGTACAATTGACAAAAAAAAAAAATGATATATAATCTAATGTTAATTTTCTCAAATCTCGGTACCTGGCGTTTGACATACTAACGCGTAACATATATAATTAAATAGCTTTACATTTAAATATTATTGTAAGTAAATGATAATAAAAATGTTACAATCAACTTATATAGTAGTTCTTTAATATCTAGTAAAATTTTGATGTTAAAAAAATATCGCTGGACCGTGAATATTTTTTTACAAATTTTACTGGTCCGCGGGTCAAAAAAGGTTGGGAAACGGTGGCCGAAATGTCAGCCTGGAACTGCACAATAAAATTAATTTTTGTTTTTGTATTATTTTACAAAATGAGGGAGTGGGGGAGGCATCTTATGATTAAATATTTTTAAGGGAGGCGTTGTAACATAAAATTTGGAAACCATTGCTCTAAACCAGGGGTGGGCGAAAGCCCGCCCGCCGGCCCGGTCCCGCCCTTTTTTTTTTTCCCCCCCCCCGTGAAAAATCCCTTTTATTTTTTTTTGTTGATATCAAAAATAAAAATATACATATATATAAATATTAAATATTTTATTTTTGGAGGTCCCTAAACCATCACCTTTTTTTTTTACTACAAAATCTTTTGGTTTTTTACAATAAAATTTTTTTTTTATTTATTTTATTAATAACCTTTAATTTAATATAATTGATTATATTTTTTTAAAAAATATGTTACATTTTTTTCTGGGAAAAAATTTTTCCCACGCACAACCAATAAAAATAATTTTTTCTTATTTTTATTTTTTTTTAATTTTTTAAATTTTTTTCCCAAACATTTTTAAAAATAATTTTGAGTGTTTTTTTTTCTAAAAAGGCTAGGGCGCGGAAAAAAACATCCCCCACAACATGGGGGGGGGAGGGGGGCCCGCGGAGGGGTGCGGCTGGGGAAAATTTTTGGTGAAAAATTTTTAGGGGGGCTCCCTATTATTGGTTTTCCAAACAGTAAACGCACTTAGAGGGATTGACTCATTCCTTTCAAATAAATAAAAAACAACAATTTTAATAATAAAAATGAAAAAATAAAAACAACAATAAAGAAGCTTCAAGGGGAAGAAAAGGGACTGACATAAAAAAATAAAATGCCAATTTTAGCTCGGGTAACTCGTGGTCGCCATCCATATACACAAGTTGTGAGCCTCTGAGTGAAAATATCTTCTCTACTAATTGATTTTACGGCACCATCAGTTTATTTATATTTATTTATTTTTTTATTTACATAAAAAGAGAGAGATTGATAATTTCAAAAATTATAAAAACAGTAGGCTTTTATATTGATATGTATATAAATTCTCAGTTCAAAGAGCATTTAAAAAAATTAATTCAATAGAGAATTATTTATTTAAAAATATATATGTAAACGTCATCGTATAAAGAGTTATTTGTTTTAAACAATAATTTTATTTAGTCTGCGTTTTTAGAAATATATATAAGTAAAATTGATTAATATTAGATGCGATGTTATTTATATAATATATCCAAAAATAGAAAAAGAACTTATTAGTCGCATTCAAGGAGAAAACCTCCCCTTTATCCTTACCTAATAAAAAGGGTATTTATGGATATTTTAAATGGAATGATTATGAATATTATATTAAGATGTTTCCAGTGTTTTATTTTTATCATATGCAAATAACATTTTCATTTCAAAGAATTTAGTAATTTTAAAGACAACTGGAGCGGCTAAGAAGCGGCTTAGAAAGTCATTTTGTGACGCACGATAAATAAAAGCCACCCTTCAATGTAATATAATGGATGATGTAAGTCCAAGTGGGATTTCTATAGCGCACCCTTTCACTAAAATACATAACTAATAGGACATACAAAAAGTACGAAATTCTCTGAATAATAGAACGTGGCTGTAGCTGATATGTTTAATGGAAGGAGGATGCAGCCAAATAATTGAGCCTCTATTCAGTAACGAACACTCTTTATTGGGACGTTTCGGCTGGGATCAACCTTGGGATTAAGCTTGACCTTCACGCTATCACTTGTTGGTATTTAAGGGAATATAACATTCATTAGACAAAGAATGCAAATAACTTGTATTATTGAAAAATGACAACTCTATTTATATATATAAAATTTAAATATGCTCTTTGAAGGCTGAAGATGGCAGGGTTGATCCCAGCCGAAACGTCCCACCCAATAAAAAGTGTTCGTTACTGAATAGAGGCTCAATTATTTGGCTGCGTCCTCTTTCCATTAAACGTACGAAATTCTCTCCTGGAGACTAGGCAACCAAATTCTAGATTTGTATATTCTTATGGAAATTTTACAATCGTCAATTTCAAAGAATTTTATTTCATTGTCGACAAATAACCAAATTTCAAAACAAGGAAAATATCGAACCAGTGTCAGTAATTATTATTTAAATATTATACCCTCAGGGGAAAGCAAATATAATAAAAAAAAAAAAACTAAAACTTTTTTTTTTCAAAGTTTGCTTTGGAGATTTTAGGGTCGGTTGCACAGTGGCGTCATTTTAACTTTTATTGGGGTGGCAAACGTTTTTTTCTTAAAGTTTACTTACAAATAGGTATCTCAAATTTGGCCAAAATATATTTAATTTAATATATCTTTCCTTAATTTTTTACAGTTTATATAGCCGTAAAAAATTTTGAAATATTTTATTTAGAATAATTAGGGTGAGAGAGGGGACCCCTCCCAAATGACGCCTCTGCGGTTGCATCACTTCTAGTTAACTAGCATACTCATCCGACCTAGAGTAAATAAGAACATCCTTAAACTTCGAGTTGAAAAAATGAATTTTTTCATATATAATTAGCTATTTAAGGTATAAGGAAAGTTTTGTGAAGTTATAAACTTATCATTTATAAAAATTATTAAAAATTAAAATATAAAATAATTAATTAAAGTTAATTAATTTTTTAACAAAATTGTAAAAATTTATAAAAAAAAAAATAAATAAACAAGGTATGTGTTCTTAATTTCACCCCTTAGTTAAATTAAGCCTTATATCGAACTTTGTGCATTAGTTAGTTAACTACGATCTGGCCACTTATTTAATCTTAGGATTAGCACCAAGCTTGTGAACAAATCGGCCAAAAAGTACTAGTACTTTACTGATGTACTTTTTCAGTTTTTTTTTTTTTTGATTTTCTCAAAATTCGCTCCAACGATTTTGATTAAAATCAATTATTTTCTAGATGCTCTTTAAAATGTATATTCTCATTTTGCAGCAAACTTAACTCTTGTACTTCATAGGAAAGATGGGAGCCATGGGACCAGCTATCCTCCGGGGGGCCTGGAAAGTCCCATATTTCCTTAATTTTTCTTGGGGCAGGGAGCTTTCTGGGGGGGGGGCAAGAACCTTCTGGGGAGGCCGTACCCCCCGGCACCCCCCTAGTTACGTCCATGATAAAGACCTATACACATAAAGTTAAAAAAAAAAAAGAGTTAATGAATCAGTATTGTCTTGTTATTAAAATTAATATTTAAATACTCAATTTTCCCTAGATATAATAGTCAAATATATCTGACGCACCCTTTATAAATTTTCCTTGTTATGAAATTTGATTATTTAATGAATTAATTCATTTTCTAGAAATGTTAATAACATAATCATTAACACATTAAACACGACGATTATATATTAAAAGGTTTCAATTGCGACTCAAAAAAAACTTATTATTTATTATTATATAACAATATTTATTTATAGCAAAATTTAAAATATTTTTTTTCAACTACAATATCGTTGTTTTTGCTTTTTCATTATTCTCTAAATTTCCTTAATCTGAACTATTTTATCATATTTATACATAGATTAAAAAAAAAAAAAAAAAAAAAAAAAAAAAAAAAAATAGAGAAAAACCCTTATTAAATAATATTATATATAAAATGATGTAATACTGTTAATAAATATGTATTTTTTGTTTTGTAAATAACAAATATTTATTCTAAAGAAGGTGATCGACGTTTGACCTGCAATTTAAAAGTTGAATTCCAAAGCGCAATTTATTTCAGATGATAATCACAATTTATCTATTGAAACGAGTGTGAATATTTCAAAATGTAGCAAAATAACCCATTCAGAGATAAAATGAACTTCCGCCAATTTAATGAAGTTGATTATGATTATGAAAGAAGAAAAAATAATTTATTTTTATATGTAAATAAATAGCTTATCCTACCATTAAAAAAATAAAATTATTTAATTAAAAGGTTAACGACTTATAAAAAAAAAATTATTTTGTATGGTAGAGTCTTGATACCATTTATTTATTATATAAAAAAATTAGTAGTAGATTAAATGCAATCCTAAATATGCAAATAATAAGATAATTGGCTGAGAAAGAATTTTAGAAAAACATTTTAATTAATTGTATAATTAGATATTTTAACAGATAGACCAAAAATATTTATAAATTTATTTATTTATAAATAATTATTATTGTATTTTAAAACATTCAAATCCACTAAAACTAGATAGTAAAAATTATTTAATTAATGATTATTCATGTAACTTATGTAAAGAAAATTAATAGAAAGGGTCAAATAGACACTAAAATAAAAATAAAAATAAAAAATCTGGTGTGACTGGCGCATAGCACACAACTTACTCTTTCCGAATGGTGAGAGAAAGTTGTGCACCAGTACGGTCACACCAGATTTTTTGTGTCGAGATATATTAAGTTTCCCATAGCACCTTAGTTTCACACTTGCATTTTAAATATTGACTGCTTGAAATAAACTATAGTTTTTTTTTTTAATTTTAATCTCATATTTTGATATTTTATACACAATAGAGAATAAATAAAAAAATTTCATAATTGGAAAATTTTTTTTGAAATGTTTAAAAAATTTCCAAAGAACCCCATTTTGAATCGAAATTAACATGCAAATTCCCATAGGGATTTAACATTAGCTCTATGGAGGGAAGAGCCGGAAAATAAATATGAAAAATGTGAAATACTACACCAGTAAAGTGTACTTCAAACAATTTTCAAGAAATATTTTACTGATATACTTTTTAAAGGGCATATAAAAAATATTTGAATTTTAATTTCAAAAGAAAAATATTTATATTCTGTTACTATGGCAACCATTTCTCCTATCTTTCCTATGAAGTACAAGTGTAAAGTGTGCCTCAAAATATTTCAAGGGCAAAAATAAGAATACACATTTTATAGAGCATGTAAAAAATAATTGATTTTTGAATTTTAATCAAAATCGTTGAACCGAATTTTGAGAAAATCGAAAAAAAAACTGAAAAAGTACATCAGTAAAGTATTTTGGAATTATAAATAAATGATTGGGAATCAAGGGCGAATACAAGGGGGGGTAATCACCCCCCCCCTCCCCGAGATTTGAGAAAAATATTAATATAAAATTTTAAAAACTAATACTTAAAAATTTGATTTGTATTTATATTCTGGTAAACAACTACAGAATGCACCTTTAAATTACCGATAATAAGAAAAAATTGTGTGCTGTGCGACAAGTCACACCTGATTACCCCCTCCTCTGGATCCGCCACTGTTGGGAATGAGTCTTATTTGTACCATATCCTGGATTTAAATCTTTGTACTCAGGATTTGAAAGTCCATTGACTTAATTCCGTTAGTTTAATCTTCTAATATTAATTGTAAATAAATCACGCTGCTAAGTTGCTAATAAGTTGTGTTATCAATTTTAAATGATTATAACAAATTAAAAATGCAAGCTGGGATAAATAAATTTCAAGCACATCTCAAATTTAGATATTAATAATAGATCAAAGTCACTTTAAAATATTAAACTTTAAGCCATTTAAGGCAGTGAACTTTTGGAACATGATTTCAAAGCGTCTCATTTTTATTAATTATATAACACCATTTATCTATGAATGGATTCGAAAACTCACCTCAGTAAAATATACCCTCAAAAAGATGGGGGTAAATGGAGCGACTAAGCTAACTTAAGACGCATTTGAAATATCGATAACGAAAAGCCAGTCTTCCACCCTTAAATGGATGATGTAAGTCAAAGAGGGATTTCTATAGAACGCCATTTCACCAAAACAAAAAGAACGAAATTCTCTCCTGGGGACTAGGCAACCAATCGAACTTTTCTTTTAATAGATCTAGGAAAGGATTCAAAAACTCATTTCAATAAAAAATAGTCTCAGAAATAATTAAAAGATTAGGGTACAGTTTGTGAATTAAACATTTAAATACAATTTATTAATTTACAATTATGCCAGCCAGGGATGAGCAGGATCGTGATTCTTTTGGATTTATATTCGAAGTTCCTAACCTATCCAGGATTGTCGGATCTGGATCGAAATTCTTATTTTGGGAATGATGTTGGATCTGGATCGCGACCAAAAACGATTTAAGTATTTGGATCGAAATCATTTTTGCTCTCTGCATCTAGAATAAATAATCCTTTTCGAAGCATTAGCGATCCTGGATTTTTGCGATTCTTTTCAAAGGATTGTCAATTCTTTAGAGTCTTTTATATATCTTTCATCCAAAAGCCTGAAAGTGTGCAAATTCGGTAATTTTATTAGAAACTGGATTGGATTTCCGGATTACAAGTCCGGATCGGATTTTCGGATTGCGTATCGGAACAACGGTCCTTTTTCTAAATTGGATTGGATTAGCGGATCGGATCCCCTGGGTTTATTGGAACGAATCGCTAATCCTTTTGCAGAAGTCGGCTCGGATCGGCCTAACTGCGCTGATCTGAGGATAGGATTGCCCATCCCTGATACCCGTGATTGTTTCTGGTACAAGATTGATTATAGTTTTTGAATTTTAGACCAAATCGTCAAACAATTTTTTTTTCTTTATGTGAAATCTTATTCAACACGAATGAAAAATATGCAAGACGCTTTTCATAATTATTAGTTAAATTTATTGGGGGCTCCCAGGTCAGGTGTCGGCTTCTACAAAGAAGACCCCTGTTCAAATCCTGGGCGTGCGGGATTTTTTCATTAAATATAAATATTTATTTAATGTAAACAAATCCTCAATCAAGCACTGGATTGGAATTTTGGATCTCACCACAATAGCCCCCAGGCAACTCTACGAGGACAGAGATCTGCTGTGACATCCTGTGCTATGGAAGGGACGTAATGGAGGTTCCTCTCAGTGATGTATTTTTCGAAAGGTGTAGGCCACACGCCGGTCCTGAGCTCAAGCTAGGACATCCTCCCAGAGGCGTAACTAGCCTTTAGGGCGGAGGGGGCGAAGCTCAACTGGGGCGCCGTTTTTCGATCGACCTTTTTTTTAGTATTCGAATCTCTCGATCTTTTTTTGTAATTTTTCTCGGGATTTGTGATATAAAATGATTTTATTATGAAATTTCGAAAAAAATATCCGGAGATTTTGGGAAAAAGCCGAAAATCCGGAGGCGCGAGGGACGCCAAAAGCTTGATCCGCCTGGGGCGGGGGGCGAGCGCCCCCTAAGCCCCCACCTGGATACGCTACTGTATCCTCCCTAGCATAGAAGAGGTATAAAAAAAGAAGCCAGGTGGAACCAGAAAAAAGGATTAGTTCACTAGCTAGAAATGAACGCAGGAGGAGGAGTTAGAGATAGGGAAGGGAAATGATGTAACCTCACGGGGTGCCGGTAGATGGCTACGGCCAGAGGCCGGTTGGGTTTGAGGTGTGTGTCTACGTGCACGTAAGCACCTCGGGTAAATAAACTGGGATCCCGATAGGAATTTCAAATAATAATAGTTAAATTATTTGTAAAAAAAGTATCATATCATTGATAACACATTTGTTAAATCATATTTTATTATACTGTATTAATATTTTCTAAAAATTGACTTTATCCTTGAAAATTTTTAGAATTGGGGAATCCTTCGCAATTAAGTAGTTTATCAGATAACATTTTAGGCCAAAGAGCGATATCATTTATGAAATAACCCATTTCACTGATTATCTTTGCTTATTGTTTTCAGATACGTCTTCTTTAATTATATTATTTTTATTCAAAGTATTATAGCTACAATGTCTCCATTATATATTAGATAATAAAATAATGGTTTTGTTAACAATAATATGATTACAAACGATTTTTTCATCAATTAATCATTAATTTGTTTATTATATTTTAGAAATTAATTTTTGTTTGGTTGTTGGAAAATAGACATACAAACTAATTGATTGAGGATTTAATAATAAAATTCTTTTCATTGGGGTTGCCTAAAGCCACAGCAACCTATTCCCTGGCAGTTTTGCGACATTTTGATATCTGTTTTTAATTTTTATGTAGGTGTATTAATATAGACGTGCACAAAAATGTTTATCAAATATATAATATCCCATAATAGGATGCTGAGTCATCATGCACTAAGCTTGGTTGGTGTCATTACACTGACGCCGAAATATTTACAAATGCGAAGATACAAAATTTTTTTTTTACTGTTTTATTTAACAAGTTTGTGTATTCAATACCACAAGATAATCATTCTTTGTTCTCGTGTTCAGGCAATAATAACTCGAGTCTTTAATAAAACCTTCGGTAATCGAAAGTTGTGTTCGGTGCTTGTCACACCAGATTTTTTTCGTGTCGCGATATATTTAGTTTCCGACAGTACTGTACAGTGAGGGACAATATTAAGTCCCACCCATACGTTTTCTACTTGTGATTATTTATTGTTTTTATAAAAGAAAATGAAAGTCTTTGTGGAAATTCTATAGGTTTGAATCATCAAAGTTTCGATTAAAAAATATACAATATCTTTTTAAAAACAATGAAATAACCACAAGCAGAAAACACATGGGTGGGACTTAATATCGTCCCTCACTGTACATTTGAATTTAAGATATAAAATTTATAAACATGAGAAAATATTTGTTACCATGGAAACCATTTCTCCATCCAGGAAAAAAAAAAAAAAAAAAAAAAAAAAAAAAAGGGGGAAACATCTCTATCTTTCCTATGAAGAACAAGAGTAAAGTGGTCTTCATAAGATTTCAATGACAAAATGAGAATATACATTTTAAAGAGCATCTAAAAAATAATTGGTTTATGAAATTTAATCAAAACCGTTGAAGCGAATTTTGAGAAAATCGAAAAAAAAAAAAAACTGAAAAAGTGCATCAGTAAAATACTAGTACTTATTGGCCGATTTTGTTGAAAAGATTCGTGTTACGTCTCAGGACGGTACCTAACTTAAATATAAAATTTCAACCTCCTAGCTCTTTTCGTTCTTGTTCACAGACACACAGACAGACCATTTTGCGGAAACCACTTTTTTTGATTCAGGGGACCTCAAAACGTGTATATTCATCAAAATCTGGACATCGAATTTTTGATATGAAACCAATACTTTAAATATAAGAAATAAGAAAGTAAAAAATTTTTTTTTTTTTTTTTTTTTGATAAATAAAATCAAATTTAGAAATTAAATAAAGGGTTTGATAATTAAAATATTAATATTAATAAATTTTATTTATATATGTGAGCAGTGGCTTTTCACTTTTCTTGGGAGGGGCAAATTTTTTTCTTGGGGGGGGGGGGAGGCAAACATTTTTTTTTCTTAAAATTTATTTACAAATATGTACTCAAATTGAGCCAAAAGATATTTATTAATTGTTTAATTCTCTACAGTTTATATACTCGTAGATATATTTTGAAAGATTTAATCTAGAATAATATAAAATTTTACAAAAGTCAGAGCCCTTGGGGGATGGGGGGGCAAATGACCCCCCTGCCCTCCCCCCCCCCCAAATGACGCCACTGTATGTGAAATATCCTACCATAAATGACATTTTTCTTATTCAATCAAATTATCCAAGGGAAGTTCAAACCTCCATTCTTATGTCCGTGATGGGCTATGTAAACGAAATTTTTTTGTTGTAGAAACTTGTTTATGTCATTTCTCTTTCTCTTTCTATCTTATCTCTAGGGCCTAGTGAACTCGGAAGTTCATGGCCGCAGCAACTACTCCCCGCTAAGAGTCCCTGTCCTGCGCCATCGCATTCCATTTACGCCTACTCCCTAAGTTTCTAAAATTATCTACTCGGTCTAGTCAAAGTCTCTTCCTAGCGGGTTTAAAATTATAAAATTGCACTTGGGCATTGTTGTTTTTCAAAAAAAAAAAAAATATTTAAATTTGATTTTATAGATATATTATTTTAGCCAATAGTCCTATTTGCATGATTTCGTGTTGGGCATGCTAGATTGTTTTTGTTATTAAGTCTAAAGTTCGAATCAATTTTAAATTACATCATAGATCTTTTTTTTTTTTAACATGTTTTGGATAAGTGATGTCTTAGAGAAAAATTAAATTTCATAGTGTATAGTTATAATAAACAAAAAAAAAACATCAAACATTATTATTGAAAATAGCGGTGATAAATGTCACATTAAAAATTTTGATAAGAAAAAATTGGCGTCTTAGAATTTAGTCATTGTCGTCTGACTAAAAAGTTTGGAGAGTAATAAATACTTGCTTTCCCTCACCGGAAAATCAATAAAACTATGTAACTAATTTTCAAAAAATTCCTGTTTCTGGTACGCAAGTACCGGTACGTAGAAAATAGTCGAAACATCGCTTTTGTGGCAGTCACAATAATATTTACTTAAGTGTCAACTTTTGCATTTTTTTCTATTCTATTTTTTCTATTGTTTTCCTCGAGCCCGCATAGGCCCCCAAATATTTAGATAAAAAAAAAATTAATGAAAATTTGTCTGTGAGACGCCCCGGGGCCCTCAGGGCTCAGGTAAAAACGGAAAAATTTAGATAAAAAAAAAACAAAATTTAATAGAAATTTGTCTGTGGGAGAGTCCAGGGCCCTCGGGGTTAATAGTTTTGTGTATGGAGGAGAGGTGGCGTTCAGGGGGGCCGGGGGCCGCCCCCCCCAAAGCCTTCTCCAAAACAAAAAAATACCTATTGTGTTCCCTAATGATATATTTTTTTTTAAATAAATATTTTATTAACTCTCATAAATTCTAAAATCTAACAAAAAACTTATAAATAATTGAAAAAATCTCTAATATTTACGAATTT
This sequence comes from Euborellia annulipes, assembly GCA_023213315.1. Classification (NCBI taxonomy): domain Eukaryota; kingdom Metazoa; phylum Arthropoda; class Insecta; order Dermaptera; family Anisolabididae; genus Euborellia; species Euborellia annulipes. The sequence continues at coordinate 92,261 of JAKCPI010002472.1, forward strand.
TGTATTAAAATTATTTTTTATTTCAAGAAAAAAAAAATTTTTTTATTTGTTTTTTATTTATAATTATTATATTATCTAAAAAAAATTTCTCCACTTTAAGTTTCTTGGTGAAGGGGGGGGGGTTCATAAAACTTTTGGGCCCCCCCCCAAGCAGAAATCCTGGCTACGCTACTGGAGGAGAGGGATATTTAAAAATGAGCCCCCCCCCCCCAAAAAAAAATTCAATATAAGTTTAGGGAGCGTACAAGTATTACGTAACGCAATTTTTGAAGATTTTTGACCCCCCCTCCCTCCCCCCATGTAACGCACCGTAACATTTTTCTGGACCCCCCCCCCCTAGACATTACGTAACGCTCAAGTGGCCATTTTTATCTAAAAGTCTAAAAGTCACAATTATGTTGTGCAAAGTATCGGAAAATCGCTAAAATACCAGTTACATAACGCGTTGTTCAACCCCCCTCCCCCTCTTGTAACGCATGGTAACGTTTTACGAGACCCCCCCCCAAATTGCGTTACGTAATACTTGTACGCTCCCTTACACCTCTGGTACAAAATGTATATAGGCTCCCTCTTCTAGTGCCGCCCCAGGCCCCCAACTGCCTTGGTACGCCTCTGCCACCAATTTGTAGATATTTGGTTATGATTTGAAATATAATGTTCCTTTTTTTTTAAATAAAGATACACTACGTTTCTTTAATTACAGTACGTGACTGACCACAAAAGCGATGTTTTTGCAAGGAAGTAAGGTATTTTCATGTTTTTATGATAGAACCAATTAGAAAATTATATTGATTACTGAGAAACAAAAATTGTGTTACATGGTGTAACATCTGAAAAAATAAAAAATTAATAAAAATTTTAAAATAAATATTTATATAAAAAAAAGCTTTTTGTCCTGAAATATTTCTACAAACGTCCCCCCTCCTCGTAAAACCGCGTTTGATTTGTAATAACTTAATACAAACTAAATAAAATTGTATAAATAAAAAAGAGCCAGGGGGCTAAACACATTACCCCTGAGAGAGTGAAAAGAGTCTGTAAATTAATATTTTGTTCTTCGAATTCATTAAGAAATGTTTGCATTTTCTTTAAATATTATTAAGCATAAAAACCCCCCGAAGGACTTGCTTAATGCCAAGAGTTAATTTAAAAAATCAACACCCCCTCCCTCTCCTTCATGGGCAAATCATACCACTAGATTTGTATTTAAGATGACTTTATGAATAATTCTATATAAATAAAATTTATATTTTATATATGTATTTAGGAAATTGTTTATTTGAAGGAAGTATATAGCTGAAAGTTGATATTTAAATTTGGAAGAAAAATGAACAATGCAGCTAGTTTTTATATATTTTAAATTATCAAAACCAAGGCCGACGTTTCGGTCACATATGAGACCATCTTCAGGGCTAAATATATATACCTATATATTTGGAACGAAGTTCATTTACGCGGCTTACAGTAGGGTGAATTTTTTAGAAATCTTTCGCAGGGCGGAAAAATAAAGTTTCGAAGAAAAAATTTTCCGCGTTGAACTCTTGAACAATCATACCCCCCCCCTCTTCTAGTGATGCCCCAGGCCCCCAACTGTCTCGGTACGCCTCTGCCCACACGTTTGCTTTTTTCAGACATTAACCTGGTCCCATATGTAACCGAAACCAGTGGCGGATCCAGAGGTGTTTCTCGGGGGGGGGGGTAATCTGGAGTGACTGGTCGCACAGCACACATTTTTTTTCTTAATTTCGGTAATTTTAAGGCGCATTCTGAAATTGTTTGCCAGAATATAAATACAAATCAAATTTTTAAGTATTAATTTTTAAAATTTTACATTAAAAATACATTTTTTCGAAAAAAGTATTTTTTTTCAAATCTCAGGGAGGAGAATTACCCCCTTTACCCCCCCCCCCTTGTATCCGTCCTTGACCGAAACGTCGGTTTTGATAGTAAATCGAACTAAAAACTAGCTACATTACTCATTTTTCTACAAAATTTAAATATTTAGAAAATATTTTGATAATTTGTTTTCGTTGTATTGTAATGTAGTCTATAGTTGTATGGATAACACTAAAGATGGCCTCAAATTGGGAACGTAATGTCATCTTAGATGTCGACTAATAAATAAAATTAAAAAAAAAAAAATGGTCTAGGCCTAACAACCTTTGTGATAGTTACATCAGATTTTCGGAAAGTATTACTTAAAAAATTCTACCTAGTAGAAAATAAAAGACAATAATTATTAAATATGGAATTTTTTTTATTTAGCGGAAAAACGATGATGAAATTTTACCTTCTGAATAATTTTCTTCCTAAATGAAGGGAGAATACGCCTACGCCATTTGATTCCTAGTATTATTTACTATTAGTAATGATTTTTTTTCTTGTTTTTATTGCATTAAACATAAATTTAATTAATTGTTTTTTATAAATAGATGAATAAATTAGTGAAAAAAAAACGAAACTAATAAAGTTGTTGTTTATCATTTTTGTATGAAAAGACAATTTCTTTGTTTAATTTGTAATAAGAGAATTTCTTTGTTTAAGTTTAGAGTCGAGTCGAACGGTGAGTCATCGTAGCCCAAGGATTGACTAACATGATTAATTATGTGAAGTCACCCTTTTAACGGCATTATATCACACTAAATGCATTCTTGACAAATACTCTATCGAGTTTTTAATCATTTTTAAAGGAAATGGATTGATAAATAAATAAATTACTACTTAATAGATATGGGAAGGAAGAAAGGAAGAGGTCAAAAAATTTTATTTTTGAGTGAAAAATTTGTTAGGGTCTTGATTCATTCAGCTATCAATAACGAGAGCTAATTTGGAGATGTAGATAAATCAATAAAGAATATTTTCTTTTTAATTAAGGTGCGCGTCTCGAAAAGCCGTTAGGACACGATTCACTACTGAGTTACTCTAGGCGGCAAGAGATGGCGTTAGTTTTTCCCATAGGGATTTCATTTGAAAGATTCCAGCTAATTAATTAAGGGTAAAAAATTAATTATTCTTTAACACAATGATTACTAATTTAATTATCTATAAGTTATAGAGCGATTTTTTTAAAAATATCTTTTATTTAATGCGATTAATCTAGAAAAAAAATTATTTTTTCGAAAATCAAAAAAAGGGCTTCTCTAAGTTGTAGACATTTTAAATAGCTTTAATTTAAAAAAAATTTGAGGTCGATAACTTAACAATTGTGACCGCTGTAAACTCGCAAAATTAGCACCCTGAGACGCGCACCTTAAAATATAGCCACTACATAATCTATCAACTCAAAAAATAAAAAATTTTAATGAAACGAAAATATATATAATTTTTTACTTTCTCTTACCCTATATATGAAATCTGTATATAGAAAGTATTGCGATCAATGCAGTGGCGTAGCGAGGGGGGAGCAAGGGGGTCATCATGCCCCGGGCGCTACTCACAAAGGGGCGCCAAATGGTCCGTAAAACAAAAAATTGCTGGATAATTTTTATTATAATTGATTTCTGGAAAATATATTTTAAATATAGTTCCAGTGTAATATAATATTTTACTGATATAATGTTATAAGGTTTTCGAATGGGGGGGGCGCTAAAAGGTATTGTGCCCCGGGCGCGAGTTAAGCTCACTACGCCACTGGATCAATGTCAAAAATTCGATGTCGAGATTTTGATGTTTTGAAATCCCCTGAGTCCAAAAAGGTGGGTCCCGCAAATTGGTCTGTGTGTGTGTGTGTGTGTGTGTGTGGACATGCACAACTTCCTTTTACAGAACGGTAAGAGAAAGTTGTGTGCTGTGGGCCAGTCACACCAGATTTTTTTTGTTTTTTTTTTTTAATAAAGCCGCTAGAAAGGAAAAATAGATCTCCCTTTCTAGAAAAACATCTGTCGACTGAGTCATGATAAATACACAAAAAAATTCTTATTAATCAGTATTTAATCAATTATCTATTTCCTCTTCTTTTTTTTTATTTCTAAATCTGGGACTCATCAAAAAGTTTGTAATGATTCGTAAATTGGCAGAGAGAAAAAATATTCTAGGAAGGGTTTTGATTTATTTGGAAATACTGGCGGATCAATAGTGTGGTGGGTAAGATAATTTATAAGGGCCGGTTGCTTCACATCTAGTCAACTAACAAACTTATCCGACCGATAGCAATTCATCGATATATGGTAAAAAAGAACATCCTTAACCTTTGAAAAAAAAATGAGTTTTTTCAAATATAATTAGCTATCTGAGGTATAAAGAAAATTTTGTGAAGTTAGTAGCTTAAGGCATTATTTATAAAAAAAATTATTAAAAATTAAAATAACTAATTGAAGCTAATTAATTTAAGAAAAATTTAAAAATTAAAAAAAAAATAAATAAACAAAATTTGTATATCGAACTCTGGGTCTTAGCTAGTTAACTACGATCTGGGCTCTTATTTAATAATTTTATTAGCTGAACTAGATGCAAGGGTGGATACAAGGGGGAGGGGTAAAGGGGGTAACTAACCCCCCCCCCCGAGATTTGAAATTAAAATTTCGAAAAAAAAAATTTATTTTTAATGTAAAATTCTAAAAATTTGATTTGTATTTATATTCTGGCAAACAAGTACAGAATGTGCCTTTAAATTACAGAAATTAAGAAAAAAAAGCGTCCCTCAAGAGGTTTAAACTCGAGTTCTTGGTTTAATTCATTCAATTTGTACGGCGCCTTTACCATCTCGAAATTATACTTTTTAAGCTACTTAAATTTGATTCATATATTTTTTTTTTTTTTTTAATAAACTAGTTTCTGAATTTGATTTCATAACCTGGGTTTATTAAAATTCAAGCCCGAGAGAATATGAAAAACGATTGAAAATTCATATTTTTATTTACAGTGTAGTTAATGAGTTCAATTTTGATTTATTTGAAATATCCTTAAACAACTTATTTTTTATTAAATTAAATTGATCTGACCTAACTAACTCAGATTTTGGCAGCTTAGCTTGCCATCCTCACAGGACAAAAGACTCGTACATGAAAGGAAATTAGCAAAACAGTAACGAAATAGGTTAGGTCAAATAATTTCTTAAAAAACAATATAGGAAAACAAAACGTCTTTTTTAAACACTCAATCGTATTTCTATATTTTCTTTATTTTTTTTTTTTTAATGGAAATTTTATTTTTAAGTGAAGAGATTTTATTTAATTGTGATATATCATATTTCATAGCTAATCAAAGATATAAAATTTAAATTAATAAGCATAAGCATATATAATATTTATAACTTCATACAAAAAAAAAAAGAGGTTTTAATTTTCTCTTAATATTTATTTTTACCTTAAAAATATTAGAAAGCGAAATGCAGAACTAAAAGGCTCTTAAAAAGAAAGCCTAGAATAAATATTTTTTTTTTTTTTGGGGCATTAACTCAACTTCAAATAATTTTCAAAATAAGGAGTTAAAATATTGTAATCTAATACAGAGGAATTTTGAAAGAAAACAATTTCAAATTTCTTTTTTGAGGATTTTAAGTAATAGAGTAAGGTGGGGAAAAGCCGGTTTTTTGGGATTTTTTCTCAAAAAAAAAAAGGTTTTTGAGAGGGAGGGGAAGGTATATTTCGGCGTTTTTCTAAGTATAGTGGAAAAAAAAATATTAGTGTTCTAATAACGTAGCCCAAATATTAGACCCTGTGTGCTAGCCCGAATTTAGACCAATAATAGTTTCAACTTTAGAGGTCAATTAAAAAATCGAAGGTATTGCGTAATCGTTTGAATAAAAATATAAAAGCCACAATTATCCTTAACATGATAGTTATAATGATTTTACTCAGTGCGTGTCAAAAGATGTTTATATTTGGAAATATTAAGAATGGACCACAGTGCCATCCACTCATGGACCAATTTGAAACTAATAGACGACAATTTATTTAATATTAAGCAACATTTTTGCTACAAAAACTCCAGGGGGCGTGAATAACCCCCGCAATGTGGGGGAGAGGCGCAGTAAGTCAACGGGTGCAGACACCCGAGCGTATAAAAAATATATAAAATTTAAAAAATAAAATGTAGTAAACACATTATCATCAAAATAAAATTGTTTCATAAATAACACTGTTCAACAGTGAATTTTTCCCGGGGTATTCTTGAGTATATGGGTAGCGCTAATTCAAAATCAAATCAGTGTTGACCCATTAGGCATAGTTTTAGAGAAAAATAAATCGAATATAGAATAATAACAAATTTGCTCTGAAGCGGTTCTAATTTTGAATTTTCAAGATTTTTTTAAGGCGTCACCCCTTAAAAATATGCAGATAGTTAAATACATAGAAATATTCAAGTTTCAGTACAATCTGAAGTGATTTAGTGATGAAAATTTAGAATTTAGAATTTATTTAGATAGAATTCGCTAAGGCAGTGCCTCTTAGAGAAAGTACAAAAGTTTTACAAAATAGAGCGGACATACTAGTCGCTACAATTTTCATTTTCAATAACAGTCAATTGGAAAAAAACAAATAAAAAAAATTTAAAAAAAAATCAAATATAAATAATAATAATTAAAACAAAAGAAATATATAAAAGAATGATAATGAATAAAAAACAATATTCGCAAGACCAGGAGATACCGGAGATCTCCCCAAAATCAGAGTTAAAAGAAGAAAAATCAAAAACTTTCAGTTTTTTTTTTTTTTTAACTTTGGACACCCCTAAAAATTTGTTTACCATCCCTGAATGCAAAAATCGTATATTTACGATATTCTGTAGTTCTTTAATTTTCCAAAAAACATTCATTCGTGAAAATCGGTTAATTATTAACGAAATTATAAACAAAATAGTTATCAAATGATAATTTTTTCTTTGTGAACGGGATAGTATCTCTCGAATTTGATTGATACAAGTAAATAAACACAAGGTTATTTGTTTCAAAATTGATTTAATTAAAAATTACTTAACGCTTCTTCTTCTTTCCTAGCCTTATTCCCGCAGTGCGGGGTCGGCGGAGGGATGTGTTTATTGCGACCGAAAGAAATAGAACAGGCCGGCCTGTCGCACGGTCTGACGCCTGTTGAAAATATAGAAGGAAGGACAGACATGTAAAGAACAGAAGGACTGCTAGTCCCAGCTCGGGTAGCTCGTGGTCGCCATCCACGTACACACAAGATATGGGCCCCTGACCATCTAACTTTGATAACTATTTTGTTAAAAAATTAATAAATTTTCTAGAAAGAAGGGGAACGGGAGCGAAGTGGTTACGCATGCTTTTCCCGATAAGATGGCGTAGTGTGTCATAAAAAGTATGCCTAAAAATCAAGTAATTCAAAAATTTGCCAAGAGATGTCAGAATGGTAGCTAATAATATTTAATGCATTTGGTTGATTTTCATTGATCTTTTAACAATAAATACTTTATAAATGTTATTATATATTATGTATCTTTTATAAAAGCATAAAAATATATAAATATAGGCCAGATATAGGCTAATACTATATCGGCTGTTAGACTAGCCTGCCATCTATTGCAAGAATGCTGAACTAATTTGACGGTTAATTTTTAAATAAATCATCCAAGTTTATTTTAAAAATTTCTTAATTAATATGTGATTAATAATAACAATAAATTCATTTTTAAATTTACAAAAAAAATTATTGGGACTGATTGTTTTTTTGTATTTGCTTGATAACAAAAAAATTAATTACGATAATTTTTTAACAAGTCATTAAAAAAATTATAGCTCGATGTCCCAATAATCTCTTATGAATTATTTAATTCATTTAAAAAAAAACCGCATTGAAAAATTCCTTATTTTACTCTAGTTTTTTACTTTTTTGAAAGTACGTTTAGACGTCGATCCTGAACCCTCTTAAGAACTATAGAATATGGTTTTTTCATTCAGGGATTGCATTAGGGGTGTCCAAAGTTTAAAAAAATTGTACAAATTGGATTTTTCTAAACTTTAAGCCACTACTAAATAATTAAATGTATTTAAATTTTAAATTCTATATTAACAAATATATTTAAAAAACTTTTTTTTTTTTTTTTTGAGGGGGGGGGCATTCTTGAACCTACAGGGGTGCCAATGTAGTTATGCCTCTGAGAAACTCCATTAACGAATTTAGACCCTAGCCCCTTGTTTGCGCTTTCTTTTCAAGCCTTATTTTTAGAAAAATTCAGAGTAGACCTTTAATGAATAAAATTTTCTCGCCCGTATTTTTATTGCCTCCTCGGCATTTGACTATTTCAAGACTAATGGGTACATTTTAAGAAACACTTCTCTAAGGTCATAGTTTTGGCCGTCTCTAACATTTATGAATGTAGCCAAAAATATTTTAGTCGAAATTCGGAGGTCATAATGACATGACAAAAAGAAAGAGCGAATTCCTGCCTGTTGCCTTTATACTTAATGAATAATATTGACATATAAATAATAATAACAATAACGGTTATTAATCAATACCCAATTAGAAAACTTTTCTTTTAATGGATCATAATCATTTACGTATAAAAAAATTTTAATAAATTATTTTAATTTGCAATTTAAAACTAATTAGAATATTTATTTTCGTAGACAGAGGAATTAGGCATTCTAAGACCCTAAGAAAAATTTCAACCTTATTTATTTTACTGATATACTTTAAAAAGGGCATATAAAAAATAGTTTATTTATATGAATTTTAATCTAAAAAGAAAAAAATTTATTTTGTTACCATGGTAACCATTTCTCCAACTATTTTCCTATAAAGTACAAGAGTAAAGTGTGCTTCAAAAGATTTCAAGGGCAAAATGAGAATATACATTTTAAAGAACATGTAAAAAATAATTGATTTATGAATTTTAAGGTGCGCGTCTCGAAAAACCGTTAGACTACGATTCACTACCGAGTTACTCTAGGCGGCAAGAGATGGCGTTAGTTTTTCCCATGGGGATACAAGGGATTTATTTCATTTCATTTGAAAGATTCCAGCTAATTAATTAACGGTAAAAAATTAATTATTTTTTAACACAATGATTACTAATTTAATTATCTATAAGATATAGAGCTCCTTTTTTTTAAATATCTTTTATTTAATGCGATTAATCTAAAAAAAAATTTTATTTTTTCGAAAATCAAAAAAAGGGCTTCTATAAGTTGTAGATATTTTAAATAGCTTTAATTTTAAAAAAATTTGAAGTCGATAGCTTCAAAATTGTGGCCGCTGGAATCTCCCAAAATTACCACCCCGAGACGCGCACCTTAAACAAAATCCTTGGTGGGAATTTTGAGATAATCGAAAAAGACTGAGAAATTACAAGTACTAGTACTTTTTGGCCGATTTTGTTTAAAAGTTTATTGTCACTACTTCGGGAGGTGCCTAACTTAAATCGAAAATTTCAACCTCGTAGCTCATTTTCTTCATGATTAAAAATGTCCACACATACAGACACACTTTTTTGGACTCAGGGGACCTCAAAACGTATTTTCGTAGACAGAGGACACGTGTATATCCATCAATTTCTAATAAAAGTTTTAAGTTTAAGGGAAAAATTCAGACATAAAAAATAATTGAAATAAGTTTAAAAAAAAAAATTTAAATTTTGTTCCACTAGCTGAATTCTACTTAAACCATCAGAGTCAATAAAATGATCTAGGCTATATAACATTTTTTTTTTTAAATAATTAGTTATATTCAACAATCAATTAAAAACTTCATTGTACTGGTAAGATACTCAAAAAAAAAATTTTTTTATTAAAAAAATCTAAATGAAATTTTTTATAATCTTTATCCTAAATAAGCGTAAAGTTTTGGTTCTATAAATTCAAGGATAAAGAGTATAAGAATAATAAATGAGAATTTTTCAAATTAAAAGCTGAAATATTCAAACTCGCTCTTAATTAATGAAAAAAAAACAACAAAAATTCAGTAGTCTCTCGGGAATTTTGAAGCAAGAAAAACATAACACACTACGTTTAGCTACATAAAAAAAATAATTTCTTTTTAAATATTATATATATGTACTACACAATGCTCATCAATGATTTATTTTTGGAGATTGAATAATTGAGTTTAATAAAAGTTTTTATCAATGTATTGACATTTTAATTTTATTTAAATTACTAAATATATTTTCCATTTATAATAATGGAAAAATTTGTTTGCATGCATATGAAATTATTTTCTTTATAATATAGACTTTGCACAGGGAATGCGCGGATTTAGCACGTCATCACGCGCTTTTGTTTTAATATTGATAAATACATTTACGTAGACTGTTTGCCGACATATACGACGCATTTTCATTTATACTTAAAGATTGTGTGATTATTTTTTTCATTTCTTTATCTTAATATCTTAGAAAATTAGAGATATAACATTAATTATAATATAAAAAATTTTAGCCTATTCGAAAATTAAGAAAATAATTTTAGAAATAAACATGTAATGAAAAAAAAATTAGATAAATTCTTTATTCGTGTTAAGATTTAAATGTTTTTTCAACGTCTTGTTATTGCTTAAAAGTTCGAGTCACGTTGTTGATCAGTAGGATATTTAGTTGCGTTAATCCGCGAATGTTGGCGCTGCTCATCAATGAGTTAAATAAGCGGGAGAAGAGAGCATAAGAGTCCGCCATTTTTGATATGATTCATCTGTTAGATGAGTATGCATTTATCAGAAATTATAATCGATTATTTTTTAATAATAATTAATCATTAAGGTGAATATTTGATACAGGAAAATTTGAGTTATATAAATTCCAGCTATTAGCTAATTCGTAAGGCGTTGATTAATAAACATGAAGAATTTTTTAAATAAATTAGTTGTGTTCTGGGCTTGTCGCACCAGATTTTTTTGTGTCGACAAATATATTTAGTTGCTGAGAGTACGGTACATTGAATTCAATATGTAAAATTGATAAACATGGAAAAATATTTATATTTTGTTACATTGGGAACCATCTTTCCTATGAAGTCCAAGAGTAAAGTGGTCTTCATAAGACTTCAATGGTAAAATGAGAATATACATTTTAAAGAGAATCTAAAAAATAATTGATTTTTGAATTTTAATAAAAATCGTTGAAGCGAATTTTGAAAAAAAATCGAAAAAAACTGAAAAAGTAACATCAGTAATGTACTAGTACTTTTTGGCCGATTTTGTTCAAAAGCTTCGTGTCAAACTTAAATATAAAATTTCAACCTCCTAGCTCTTTTCATTCTTGAGATATTTCGTTCACAGACACACACACACATACAGGCAAACAGACAAACCATGTCGTGAAAGCACTTTTAGAATCAGGGGACCTAAAAACGTGTATATCCATCAAAATCTCGACATCGAATTTTTGACATGAATCCCAAATACTTTCTCTTTATATATATATATCTGGTATATATATTACATATATACAAAGGTAAGAGAAAGTGAAATGATTTAATATAAAAAATGTCTAGCATCTTAATTTTACCAAAAAAATTTAAGGAAATTCAGAATTTTGTACGATTTGGTGTACCTAATCAAAATGAAATATTTTCTTCTTCTGTCCTAGCCTTATTCCCGCGATGCGAGGTCGGCGGACCTCATTTTTCCCTCCAACCCTAAGATTCGTATTTGCGAATGAGAAGAATAGAACAGGCCGGCCGGTCGCACGGTCTGACGCCTGTTGAAAAGAGGAACGAAGAGACAGACGTACAAAGAACAGGACTGCCTGTCCCAGCTCGGATAGCTCGTGGTCGCCATACACGAACCTATAAGATGTCGGCCCCTGAGCGAAATTAAAATGAAATATACCATGGGGAACATAAACATTTGCACCCTAACAGGTTTGCAAGACGCCTACTAGTTAGACAGCCCAATCGACTCCCCAATACATATGCAGTGTCTGTGTGAATTTACCTGAGCTAGAGTTCTGAGGGTATTTTATGAAGAAGCCATAAACCATCCCTTTGGAAAATAGATACATTTTAAATAAAAATTTGCGAATTCCTCTCTCTATCTCGCAATGCAAGTAGCCAGATCGGTGAAATTTAGTAAATAATTCTTACCCTAAAATTGTATAACTGTTTCAAATTTTGGAGTAATTACAATACTTCAACCGGAAGTAGTTAGTACTTTACCTAAGATTATAAAAATTACCTTTTAAAAATATTTTAATCTGGTTATTAATTTTGAAAGTGGCCTAATTCCATTCTTGGTAAGAAGGGTTTGAAAGTTTTATAAACATATACCATACATTTAAATAGCCGGGCAACAAATTAATAGGCCAGAATCGATAGCAAAGAATTGAAATATATTTTCGCCACTTTGCTACTCAAAAGAGAAGTGCATTTCTTTCTCACTTTCCTTACTAAAAATATTACATTTTTAAAATACTTCTATAATCTTAGGTAAAGTAGGCCTACTTCCGGTTGAAGTATTTACTACAAAATTTGAAACAGATCTCCAATTTTAGGGCAAGAATTATTTATTAAATTTCATCGATCTGGCTTCTTGCATTGCGAGATAGAAAGAAGAATTCGCAAATTTTTACTTTCTCTTATTTTATTTAAATTTTATCTATTGTCTGAACATGCCACATTAGGGTGGCTCTTATTTTTCAAAGTTGGAAATTTATTCGCGCTACCCTCTAGTTTGGTGCCATTGCACCTGTGTAAAATTTCAGCTCAATCGGATAACGGGAAAGAAAGTTGGAAATTTTTCGCGCTACCCTCTAGTTTGGTGCCATTGCACCTGTGTAAAATTTCAGCTCAATCGGATAAGGGGAAAGGGTGCCCCAAGAGCCCTGAAAATCGAAAAAAAAATCAGAAAATACTCATTTTATTTATTTATCTTGTTAAATATAAATTATATACAAAAAATTATTATATAAAAGTTGTAGATCTATAAAAAATGAACATAATAACATCTATCAGTTTTTTATGTACACCTAACGGTTTCAGAGAAAACCGCGAAAATCCATTTTTACTTTCTCTTACCTATACAGGAGAGAGATAATATTTGGTTTCATGTAATAAATTTTATGTCGAGATTTTGATGGATATACACGTTTTGAGATCCCCTGAGTTCAAAAAAATGGTTTATGCAACATGGTCTGCCTCGGTGGGGGTGAGGCGGTGGTGGGGGTGGGGGTGTTTTGTGAACAAAATATCTCATGAACGAAAAGAGCTAGGAGGTTGAAATTTTATATTTAATTAAAGGACCCCCCTGACACGTGACACGAAGCTTTAGAACAAAATCGGCCAAAAAGTACTAGTACTTTACTGATGTACTTTTTCAGTTTTTTTTATTTTCGATTTTCTCAAAATTCGTTCCAACGATTTTGATTAAAATTCATAAATCAATTATTTTTTAGATGATCTATGAAATGTATATTCTCATTTTGCCCTTGAAATATTTTGAAGCACACATTACTCTTGTACTTCATAGAAAGATAGGATCAATGGTTCTCATGATAACAAAATATAAATATTTTTCTATATTTATAAATTTTACATTTTAAAATTCACATGTACAATTCTTTTGGACACCAAATATATGTTGACACGAAAAATCTGGTGTGATAAGCACAGTATAGAAAAATATTTATATTTTGTTATATGATATACTGATAGTTATACTGATAGATGTTATTATGTGCATTTTTTATAGATCTACAACTTTTATATAAGAATTTTTTGTATATAATTTATATTTAACAAGATAAATAAATAAAATGAATATTTTCTGATTTTTTTTCGATTTTCAGGGCTCTTGGGGCACCCTTTCCCCTTATCCGATTGAGCTGAAATTTTACACAGGTTATTATTTTTGGCAATGGCACCAAACTAGGGGGTAGCGTCAAAAAAAATCTCAAAAAAATTTTTCCCCAGTAGTAGCTAAGAGCCACCCTAATGCCACATTCTATGTTGTAAGACCTCTCGTTACAAAAATCCGAAATAACAGTTTTTTTTTTTTTAAGAATATAAATAAGAATATTTTAACGCCCCGAGATATTATTACCTGGTATAAAGGTCTATAGATATCGGAAAAATTTTACTAAAAATTGGGACACAAGTTTCGTTCAAATCGTGAAATAAGTTAATTTTTTCCAAATAAGAAGATAAGATTAATTAAAATGTTGAAATTCTATTAATTTGAGATCAAATTCTTTTGATATGAAAAGGCTACGCTATATCGCTATATAGATTGTTCAAAAGGGTTGGTTTATGGTCTACCCTAAAAGACTCTCAGAACCCTAGCTCAGGTAAATTCACACAGACACTGCATATGTATTGGGGAGTCGATTGGGCTGCCTAACTAGTAGGCGTCTTGCAAACCTGTTAGGGTGCAAATGTTTCTGTTCCCCATGGTATATTGCTATTTAAACTATTCTTTCTTCTACAAAAAAGAACATTTTTTTGGGAAGGGTTTTCATCTACGTTATAATGATATATCAGAGACAGATTCAGAGATAAAACTAAAATCTAATAAAAATGGCCGCCTAAATGTTAGGTTATGTTGAAAAACCCGTGGCCCGTCACTCTCGCCTATCTAGCATGCATGAAAGGTCTGAGGCCCGCGAGAAATGGAAAAAAAACCGCGGGTTTACACCACACACGCACAGGTGAAGTCCGCGGGTGGGTTTGTTGGCGGACGCGACCTGCACGTTAGTGGGCGACAGACAAGCCATGGTCGACCTGCGGGTTTGGCCTGTCAAAAATAACCGTTCGTGTATGGCCGGCTATTAGCTTCTCGTGCCTAGGGTCCCGGGTTCGCTGACCGTCCCAAGCGAGAAAATATTTGATTTGGCTACCAAACATTTAAAATAAATAAGGTCTTAGATGCCGAAAAAGACCTTAAATAAATTTTAAAAAAAATTTCTTACTAGTCCCTTGAGCTATTCAGTGTAAATTTAATTTACCAATGAAGGATCTTTCACACTGCAAACAATACAGGCATGTGTATTTGGTTGCCTGAGCTTAGTCCGCAGGCGCACCCATCAATTTCCAATCAAGTTTTAAGATTATATTGAAAAAGCAATATACAATAATATAACTTTATTTAAATTATTTATTACATAAAATTATTCTTGAATTATGCTGGTCTCCTTCTTTCCCTACAACCAGGCGAAGCACCATTTTTATTTTATAATAAGAATGCATTGCAATATAATAATTTATTAGATGAAGCTCAGGAACCTTTTTCACAATAATCAATAGGAATTGGACCAATAGGTTCAATTAAAAGTCAAAAAAGTTTTTAAAGTGAAACTTTTATTTGATGGTCTCAAATCTTTTCGCCCTTCTATCAGCATGTCGCGTGACGTCATATCACAAGCCGTGACGTCATCAGTCACTCACACCCGGTTTCTTTATTACGCTACGACATTTATGTTTCATCTCTATCCATATAAATGACAAAAATAGGAAAGTTGAAATTTAATATATGTATATGACGAATTATAAAGTAATAATTGTGGGATTTAATTATTCAATTTTAATTACCTATATCTATATTTTATTTTAATACTTTTGTTAAAACGCGATTTTAATAAATTTTCAGTTAAACGCCTACGATTCGAAAAAAGTTTCACTTGCATCGTGGTTTCATAAAACCACACAATGATTTTTTTTTTAAACAAAACTTTATTTGACTCCAGACAATGTTTTGTCCATTAGCTGTAGGACTTCTTCAGTAAGTGGACAAAACATTGTCTGGGGTCAAATAAAGTTTTGTTTTAAAAAACTTTTTGACTTTTAATTGAACCTATTGGTCCGAATCATATTGAGTAATAAATTATTTATTTTATTTGACCTTTTTGGTCTTCGGGACAGAATGGCGTAGTGAATAATAAAAATGGAGGGGAGAGAGGCATTGAAGCTCATAATTAGAGCCCGGATTCCTATGCAATTTGCATATTCTATTTGCTAATAGCAGAGTTGGCAGGTTTTATCCCGCCGAGTATAATACACGGTTTTATACATGTATAAAACTATTGCGGATAAAACTAGGCCAATGTATAAAAGGTATAAAACTGTAAAAAACCAACCTCCCCCCTGAAAAAACAGCTTAAAAGCTTTTCATATTTTATAATGTTTTAAAGCATTGACGATGTTGTTTGTTTTTTATTTAGTGAATAATATAATCAAAATGTTAATAATTGAAAAATGAAATTTTATTTGAATTTCCTTTCTCGTCAAATTTGCGCATGCGCATCCAAGTTTTATACATTTTATAAGTTTTATACATTTTATACGTTTTGTACAAGTTTTATCCGCGATTTTTGTATAAAACTGCAAAATGGTGTATAAAACCCAACTCTGGCTAATAGGCAGAGTTGGCAAGTTTTATCCCGCCGAGTATAATACACAGTTTTATACATGTATAAAACTATCGCGGATAAAACTAGGCCGATGTATAAAAGATATAAAACTGTAAAAAACCAACCCACTCCCCCTGAAAAAACAACTTAAAATCTTTTCATATTTTATAATGTTCTAAAGCATTGACGATGTTGTTTGCTTTTTATTTAGTGAATAATATAATCAAAATGTTAATAATTGAAAAATGAGATTTTATTTGAACTTCCTTTCTCGTCGGGTTTGCGCATGCGCATCCAAGTTTTATACATTTTATACGTTTAATACATTTTATACGTTTTATACAATGGGTACGTCACTGAAAACCAATTTTCCAACCAACTTTTAGAGAGCGCCACTAGTCTATCTGAAATAGTTCAAAATTTACTCCATAGGTGTCACTCTATTCGCTGTCACCAGGCCGTCTGGCCTGGTCTGGCCTCTTCAGCTACTCATTTTCAAAAGTTTATTTCATTATCTATGATTTATTTACATATGCAAATGTGTCACAATATTTATAGCATTTATAGGAATTTACACCAGATAGTGACTTTAATTAAAGTCTATTCCAATTGATAAGTTAAATTAAAAAAAAAAAAACCTTTTAAGAATGGTTAAAGTAAGTACTTAATTAAATTATTTTTTTTTTTTTTGGAAGTTCGAAAGATAAATAATTTTAGCTCTATAGTAACTATATATCTAAAATTATTTATCTTTCGAATTTTCAACTAAGAGTCTGATTTTAATAAATAAAAAACTAAAATATTATTTATAATTATAAAAATATACTTGAAAAATAACAGTTTTCATATTTTATTTTTGGTTTTGAGTTAAAATCCGATCTTTATTTATTTTTTATAATACTCTACAATCTAAGACTAATATTATATATTCTTTACACAGAATCGGTGCACTGTCAAGGGATGTCCCACAAATAATCTTCCTGAAAACATAAGGGGATAAATTTACTGTGTGATAAACACAAACACCTTCATGAATTTAATATTTATTAAAAATATGGTCTATAATTACAAATTCTCCTAATAATAAGATTTTTATTATTGGCCTATTGATCTTTTAACTAACAACTAAAAGAAACAATTGAATGCTTCTTCCTTCAATCATTATTAACTTCATTCTCGTTAATCATATAAAGATGATTATATAAACTATATTTTTTTATATAGAAGTTTAGTAAATTATTTTTCTATTTGGCATATTTTAACAAATTTATTTACTCCGTAACGTGGGTCGTTGTAAGAAGAAGACGAGATATTTGGTAATATTTATGAAAATTGTGTGCGGGAAAAGAGACAACATCAACGTCTATAAGCCAACAAGAGGAAGATATATTTGATTTTCACAAAGATAAAGTACCGGGAGAGGAAATGATGGTAACATCGACGCCTAACCCACTGCGGCTGGAAGGTATTTTTTTCATATCAGCCATCCAAAATTTTTAAATAAACTAAACTAACAAAAAAGTTTTTACATTTTTTTTGATTTAGGTGACAAAATTGTGCAAAAATTGGTAGTCGACACAATATCTAAGAGAATAGGTCTTCAGTTGGAAGGTAGTGTTATTTTTTTTATATCACATTTTTTATTATTGAAAAGTTAAACATTCTAACATACTGACATATTTTAACAGATTTATTTACTCCGGAACCTTGGTCGATGCAAGAAGAAGATGAGACATTTGGTAATATTTATGAAAATTGTGTGTTGGAAGAGATAGTATAGACAACATCTACGTCTATTCATCGTCTGTTGGAAGGTATTCATATTTTTTGTCATATTTATTCCATTTTAATATTCAATTAAAAATAATAGAAAAATGAAAATTATTATTTTTTAAATTCTTTTTAGATAATTGTACTCCAACGTCAAAGCGAAGTTCTTCTGACGAAAGTTCCAATGTGGCCTCTAGAAAACGGCAAAAAATCTCAAAAGATAAGGAAAATATGTTAGAGAGCAAAGGTAAAAAATATTATATACATATATTGAATTGAATCATTGATATGAAAAAAAATTTAATTGAAAAAATAACTTCCTAAGGCTGCTTGATTTCCGGATCAAAATTATTTATTCTAAAGATACTTTATTGTTAAATAATTATTTTATTGTGAACAGCTTGCTAAAATTTGTTACTTTCTCTTACCTATGTATATATGTAATATATATATAGAGAGAAAGTATTGGATTCATGTCAAAAATTCGATGTCGAGATTTTGATGGATCTTCACTTTTTGAGGTCCCCTGAATCCAAAAAAGTGGTTTTCGCGACATGGTCTGTCTGTGTGTGGGTGGGTGGGTGGGTGGGTGGGTGTGTGTCAAATTTTAAGCATGAAGGAATTGAGCTATGAGGCTGAAATTTTATATTTAAGTTAAACACCCCCCGGGACCGGAAAAATAAGCTTTTAATCAAAATCGGCCAAAGAGTACTAGTACTTTACTGATGTACTTTTTCAGTTTTTTTCGATTTTCTCAAAATTCGCTCTAACGATTTTGATTAAAATTCAAAAATCAATTATTTTTTAGATGCTCTTTCAAATGTATATTCTCGTTTTGCCCACAAAATTGTTTGAAGCACACTTTACTCTTGTGCTTCATAGGAAAGATAGGAGAAATGGTTGCCATGGTAACAAAATATAAATATTTTCCCATACTTATAAATTTTACATCTGAATTCAAATATTCCCTACTGCCGGGAACTAAATACATGTCGACACAAAAAATCTGGTGTGACAAGCACAGTGCACAACTTTCGATTACCGAAGGTAAGAGAAAGTTGTGTGCTGTGCGCCAGTCACACCAGATTTTTTTTTTTTTTTTTTTTTTTAGATAATTCTTTTTTATTGAAAGAATTTTCCCTCACAAGGAAAAAACGATTGACACCTCAGAAGGCTACAATGTATAAAAAAATCAAATGTGCGGAGCACTTGCTGGGAAAATATAGAAGAAGGAGACGTCTTTTGGCGAAAAGCAAAGAGAAAAATGCCACCCGCCCTGATTTGCTATACTCGCCCAACACCCTCTCAATTCTCCGATGCGTACAAAACTATTGTGTTGACGAATGCAGCTAAGTCTCGGCTCAAATTGTGAAGATGATGGCGAGGAATTTCGAATAATTACAAATTCTAATAATATTTTTATTATTGGCCTGATCTTTTAACTAACAACACTTCTGCTTCGAAAAAACTAAAAGAAAAAATTGAATGCTTCTTCCTTCAATCATTAACTTCATTCTCGTTAATCATATAAAGATGATTATATAAACACTATTTTTTTATATAGAAGTTTAGTAAGCAACAACATTTCAAGAATCGCTGATCATGCCCTGGTTTTTATGTTCCGAGGCAGAGCAAAAAAAAAAAATGGAAGCAGTCAGTGGCGTATTATTTCTCACGCACTGCTGCAAACAAATTAATTTAAAAAAACACTATCAGAGAAATAATATCCAATTGGCATAGCCGTACAAAATTTAAAGTTGGCAACTTGGAATGTTGCTGCTGTTCGTTCCCTTACTTTGGATTCCAGAAGACATGAGGACGATTTTTTCTATAATATCGATGGCCATAAAATAATTCATTTTTTTGATGTCACACATCTTATAAAATGCATAAGGAATAATTTTAAGACCAAAGATATTATTTACAGAGGGAAAACTGCCAAGTGGTCTTACGTAGTTGCTTTGCAAAACAAGCATGGGAAAAACGAAAGCTTCAAATCTTACCCTGAAGCACGACAACCCAACCCATCATCAAAAGATGAAGGTGAAATTTTCAAGGCAATTATTTTGACGCGGAGGGGACCGCACTTTTTTTACTAGTGCACGTTCCCCATAGGAAGTATTTTAAGTTTTGGGACCAAGCAGTGAGGGATTTATTAAGTTTAAAATTTTTTTGACAATATAAAAAACCACCCATCAAGTCCCCCATCCGTTGCCCTATTTGTTGCTACGATCAGACACGTCAAATTCTCTGGAATTATTTACAGAATCTTGGTTATAGTTATCTTGCTTTAAGATCTCTTAACCAAGATCCTTTGGAGAATTTCTTAAGCTTTTTGCGTGGTCTGTGCGGAGCCAATACTCGTCCAACACCCTCTCAAATCTCCAATGCGTACAAAACTATTGTGTTGACGAATGCAGCTATAAATAAGTCTCGGATCAAATTGTGAAGATGATGGCGAGGAATTTCGAATAATTACAAATTCTCCTAATAATATTTTTATTATGCCTGATCTTTTAACTAACAACACTTCTGCTTCGAAAAAACTAAAAGAAAAAATTGAATGCTTCTTCCTTCAATCATTAACTTCATTCTCGTTAATCATATAAAGATGATTATATAAACACTATTTTTATATAGAAGTTTTGTAAGCAACAACATTTCAAGAATCGCCGTGGTCTGTGCGGAGCCAATACTCGTCCAACACCCTCTCAATTCTCCGATGCGTACAAAACTATTGTGTTGACGAATGCAGCTATAAATAAGTCTCGGATCAAATTGTGAAGATGATGGCGAGGAATTTCTCCTATCGTATAGCAACCTCCTAAAAATGTCCGAAAAATCCTATTCTTCCAAATTCTTCCAGACCTGATATTCCTGAAAATCCATCAATTACAACACTTCCATGGGCTCACTTGCTTGTTCTAGAAACTCAAAATACAGCAGGCTACGTTGCAGGTTTTTTGCTACGCAACATAGATTTCGGCCAATGTGAGACCTGTATACAATTTTTTTTAGCAATACTAGAAATGAACCAGCACATAAACTCACAAAGCTGAAAGACTACACACAGGGCAGTCTTATGCCAGCCCTACATTTATAAGATTAGTTGAAGAGAGGAGGATGTAAATATATATTTGAAAATTTCAAATATTTCTTCAATAAAGAAAAATTTTTTTTTTTTTTTTTTTTTTTTTTTTTTTTTTTAAACTTTCGACCGTTGGTTCTCGTTGAAACATTTTGTAAATTAAAATTAAATATACAAATTAAACACTAGGTTATTTGTTTCAAAGGTTTTATTAATTAAAAATTAACACTTAATACGTATTTCGACAATTTCTTGTCATCATCAGAAGTGATTATTAGAATGTAATCACTTCTGATGATGACAAGAAATTGTCGAAGCACGTATTAAGTGTTAATTTTAATTAATAAAACCTTTGAAACAGATAACCTAGTGTTTAATTTGTATATTTTAATTTTAATTTAAAGAAAATTTCAAAATAAATATATCCTCCAATTTTCATTTAAATTTACTGTGTGATAAACACAAACACCTTAATGAATTAATAAAAACAAAAACCAATAAATTATGCTTGTTATATTTTATTATACTATGAAACGAGAAGCTAAGAAGTAATAATGACAAGTTATTGCCATGTGTTGATGAATTTCTAAAAATTGTTTCTTAGATTCATTCTTATATTATAGCTAATAAACTTTTAACGGTGATTTATATTTTTCATTTTTAATTTATTTAAGCCCTACTCCCTCAGGAACGGCGTGTAGCCTACTCCTTTTGAAGAATGCATCACTGAAAAGGAACTTTGTTTACGTCCCTTCTATAGGAAGGGATGTTTTGCCGCAACACCCTCTCCTAGTAGAGTTGCCTGGGGGCTATTGTGGTGAGATTCAATATTTCAATCCAGTGTTTATTTGAGGATTTGTTTACATTAAATAAATATTTTTATTTAATGAAAAAACCCTCAAGCCCAGGATTTGGACACGGACCTTCTTTGTAGAAGCCGACATCCTAGCCCACTACACCAGTGAGTAATTA
>JAKCPI010002474.1:0-45972 GCA_023213315.1 Euborellia annulipes
TGAATTTTTATTAAAATATTATTCAAGCTTAACCTCTTGACACTAATTTTTATTTGACGTGTATAATAGAGCAAAAAAATAGGGACTGCACCAATAAAAAACATTTAAAAATTGGTGTATGTATGTGTGTGTATATATATAATTTCTTGTTAACTGCCTCTTCTCAACTCGTTTACATTTCACAAGATTTTTCTGACTACGTTAATTAATAAAAAAAAAAGGAAAATTTTTTCCAACAATAAAGAATAAATTCTAAAACCGTTTTGTAAAACTAGGTATATAATATATTTCAAAAGTAGTCTTGATAGTAAAAAAATGGTTTTTATACAAAAGATAAATGATAAAAAACCAGTTAATTGATGAGCAGTAAAAAAATTAATTGAAATTGAAATCAAATTTAATAATAATCTTCCAATTCGTTTTGAATTATTAAAATGAACAAATGATAAAAAAAAGTTGAATGTTTAAGATAAAATATTTAAAAAATTATCTGTTATGACCATCAGATAATCATTTTTTTTTAAATACGTAGTCGACTATAAAAATTTTTTAAACGAATCAAGTTTTTTTTTTTCGCAGAGTCAAGTCACGTTTTTTAGCTGATAATAAAAGTTAGTATTTCTTGATAATACAGTCTGTGATTAGGTGTCTTATTCCTAAGGCTGAACGCACACCAATTGGTTCAAAAACGCTCTTACAAAGTCGACTAATCGCGTTTTTTTCAATGCTTTTCTATGGACCAACGCACACCGAGGAGGCAAAATACAATTGAGCATGATTCGACATCATTGAACATAATGTTTTGCCATTGAGCGTTTCGTTTAATCGGTGTGCGTAGGCATTGGACAAAATGTTCGACCATTGAGCAAAAAATGCCAACGCACACCGATTAGGCATAAACGCTCAATGACAAAACATTTTGTCCAAAGGGAAAAACGAACAATGACAAAACATTAATAATCAGGACTACGCCATTTTTCAATAAACATTTTGTTCAATGGCAAAAACGCTCAATGACAAAACATTTTGTCCAATGGCAAAACATTTTGTCCAATGGCAAAACATTGTGTTCAATGGCAAAACATTTTGCCCAATCGGTGTGCGTTGGCATTGAGCAAAACGTTTTGCTCAATTGGTATGGGTTCACCCTAAGGTAAAATTTAAAGTAGAATGTTGGTAGGTAGATTTTAGGAACCGACCGAAGTTTCGGTTTAGGCCCAAAAAAGGTCAAATGATTTTCGCAAGAGGGAAAAATGGAAATTGAGTGATTATTTAAGCCACGAGGGAAAATTTACTAAAAAAAAAAGTTAAAATGATATGACTTTTATACAGAAAATTGTAAGAAAAAGTTTAAAACAAGTTTCAGAGTTACGGTTTCGGCCGAAACAAAAACTGAAGCCGAAATTCGGTGGTTTCGGCTGAAAATCTTGTTTCGATCGGACCTTAGTAGGTATAAAACAAACTTAAAAAAAAAAAATTGACAGGAGTCACGGTGAGAGGCCAGGTAATAAAAAAGTAAAAATAAAAAAACATTTATCAGGATTAAAGTAGCTTTTTCAAACTGCGCGCCTCCCTAGGGAGGTGATGACCAGTCTAAGGGGAGGCGCGAATATTAGCCACCAATATACTAATTTTCCAAGTTTTATAAATAAAATAATAAATAAGAATAAATAAAATTTTTTTTTTATATAAATTTATATTTTTTAGCAATAAAAATTTTTGTTTTTGTATTTTTTATTTATTTATTTTTTTATTATTTTATAAAATGGGGGTGGGGGAGGCGTCATACGATTATATATTTTTAAAAGAGGCATTGTAACATAAAGTTTGGAAACCACTGGTTTAGTGAGTCTGTCACGCTTGTCTACAGGAGAAACAAAATAGGATGTTAAATTTTCAATTTTTATATCATATTTCTAGCGTACTGTAAATACAGTATTTATTTCGCCAAATATACAATGGATTGATATTTCAATCCAAAGAAAAAATTAGGATTAATCGAAACGCATGAGGGCGTTTTATTATTGATCCTCAATGAACATTTATAGGCATATTACCTGTATAATTATTTTTTTAAATATAAGAATTCTTAATATATTTTTATTTTTTTATTTTTAGAGAAATAAAGTTTTACTTTCAATCGAATTAATATCTTCTAACACTCAATTTTTTTTTGTTGTATTATTTGCTAAGAAACGGGTGGCTGTAAAAACCAGGGGCTTAATATCGAAGGTGTCTTGAATACTTTATAAAAGAACTAGATATTGTTATTGCTTGTAGTTTTCATTCTGCTCAGAGCTATAAAATTTTATTTCTCGAATGGAGAAAACTAGAAATTGAGAAAAACTTTAATATTAAATAATTTCAACAAGATTTAGTTATATATTTTATATCGAAGATGAAATTATTTTATATTTTTTTCGACTGGCCTTGTTTGGGCCGGGCTTCATAGGATTAAGGTAATAGGTCCCTTCGAATTCAGGTTCGAGTCCAGTGAGCGCAAATATCCAAACAAATACTAACAAATCAAGCAAAATATTTTTATTTTAAATGATAGAGAGAAAATATTTTATTAATACCGTTCAAAAAAAAAAAGAACGGTTATTGCTTAAAACGAATGCCTCAAAATGTACATTGCGTTTCATCATATTTTTTATTTTCTCTTATTTACTTATCATTTCAATCTTTGTTCAAGAAAAATATTATTTACCATAGAAAAGTTCGGAATTACATGTGTATACTGGACCAAATACAAATGAAGAAAATCTTGATTATATTTCCTCAAGAAGAATCTAAAATTAAGATAAAAATTTAGGTTAATAAATATATAAATACCAACATTGAAAATAGATGCGACATAGAGGAGGTAGGGTAGCCCTATATACTGTATAAAAAAAGTTTGAAGTTTGATGAAATAACAGGAGAAAAGTAGTATGGTATAGTCAGTGTGTGTAGTGTAATGTCAGTGTCTTAGTTAGGGCAACTCGTGGTTGCTATTCATGCATTTATGTTTCTCTATTCATGCGTTTATGCTGGCGACAAAAATGAGCAAGAGTTTTCTGAATGCTAATATTTTCAGAATATGTTGCATTTTAGTTTAGGGAAGAGAAAGTTGTGTGCTGTGCGCCAGTCACACCAGATTTTTCTTTTAGTATTTATTATTATACAGTGTGGATCTTAGGAAGCTGCAATCAAAACATCGACATCTAACAATAAAGTCTAGTGTCGAAATATAAAGTGTTTATAATAATAAATTATAGTTAATATATTGAAACTGCTGTTTTTTTTTTTTTTATTTTTTTATTTTTATTTAATTCACCTCATCAAATCATAATGTTTCAACTAGACCCAAGGGTTATCAGTATAAATTTAACTTTCTTATGTATGATAATAATATAACCGACGTGCCATTCACGACTTGAAGCACGAATTCAATAGGGGTGATCAAGCTAATGAATGCATTGAACCTAAGCTCTCGATTTAGGTGAATCCTCAGTTCACGACAATTCAAAAAAAAAAAAAAGGAAAAAAATTGGGTCAGACTGGAGAAAAATTTGCATATTTATAAGAAACAGAAGAGATATCGAAACCGAGAACAAAAAGAAGAAAAAAATAAATCGAAAGAAGGATACTAGGACGAAAATGTATTAAAATCTTTAAAAATTTTTAATTTAGAAGTGGAGAGAATACTAAAGCTCTAAAGTTTTTTTAAACAGAGCATATGTTTGTTTTTTTTTTGAAGACTTGTGAATTGAAAGAAGCAAATCGCCCTCGGGGCGTGGTGTAGAGGTTAGCGTGCTAACCTCGTATACCAAACGTCGTGGGTTCGGACCCCAGGCAGTCCGATGATTTTATTTAAGTCAATTGGATACCAGATGGCTTAAATAAGAATGCCTGGACCCCATATATGTATATTTATTCAATAACGGTTATTGTAAATGTCTTATATGGCCTGAGTTGCCGAAAAGACAGTGTGAATGTGTGTGTGAGTGTGAGAATGAATGAGAAAAAAGTGTGAATGTTTAAAAAAAAAAAAAAAAAAAAAAAAAAAAAAAAAAAAAAAAAAAAAAAAAAAGAAGCAAACCAAATTATTCTTATAATTATTCTAAATTTAGTAAATAGTTAATGCATATACATAAAATTTATCCAGAAAAGGGGTTAAAGAAATACACTTATGGGGTTATTATGTCCACCTTAGGGAAGCCAGTAATTTAAAGGCAAAATTGATTAGTTTGGTATAATAATTGAAAATTTTTTTATATTTGTTATAGACCCCATGTGTATATTTGAGTTATTTTTTAAATGCTTATCTCTGAAACTATTCATGCAATAGAAATAAAAATTTTTGCAAAATTTCTTTCCTAAACGGAGCATGATATTTAGATAGCGGAAAAAAAATCTTTCGACTTTTGTCAATTTTGAGACTTTATCAGATTTTATCAGACAACTCGACTGATCCCACAAAAAGAAACCTCTTTTGAGATTTTCAAAAACTTTTTGCGACTTTTTTTTTGCCTCACAATTGTCAGAGAAATTTTTTTTTTTTTTTTCAAAAGCCACTTTTATGACCGACTATTTTCAAATTTTTTAATATAATATGCTTTTTTTTTTAATTTTGTATTTTCGGCTACTGAGGCCATTTAGTGGTTGTTTTTTTTTATTTATTTATGGACTTTTTCTGAGGTCATTTAGAATCTGTTCCTATTTATTTCACTCTAGCCACAGGTTATAAATTTTATAATTTTTTTTTTAAATCTTTTTGGCATCTTAGGCCATATTTTTTGACTTTAACGATACAAAATTATTTATATAAGGTATATTAGGGGATCCAGGCACATTTATTTATACCATTTGGTATCCAAATGATCTAAATAAATATTCATCGGACTGCTGTGATTTGTAGGCCTTTAAGACTATCTTTATTGACATTTATCAACAACTCTAGCATCTCGGCCACAGGGAGGGGGGATGTTTTACATCTTGAATTCTAATCGACGGTCCCTGGTGTGACAAGCCCAGAACACATTCAATTACCGAAGTTACGAGAAAGTTGTATGCTGTGCCAGTCACTCCAGATTTTTACTTTTGTAACTAATAAATTTTTTTATTTATTTAATAAATCTAAATATATATTGAGAGATAAGCCCTTTGTTTCTTTTACTTTCTCATTTTATTAATTGTTAAAATTAACAGCGACTTTTTTGACAAAAACAGGCAATTTACCTGCTATTTGGCTAAAAAAGTATAGACTTTCAAAATATATTACGAAAATAAGAGACTTTTTCCTCTCCCTATTAAATAGGCAAAAAATATATCTTTTATGGTAAGATTTTGCCTAACTAGCGGGCGCTCTTGATCAGTGGCGCCTCTCGAGGTGAGTAAGTGAACTTATCAAGTTTGGTATTCTAACTTCAAAGGGTGCTCTGGGTTATTTGTGGACCGGATTAAAATATATGTGGCGTATTAACACAATCCTAAGGAAAAATAATTTAATTTCTACTAAAATCTAAATAGACCTATTTAAATTACTAACTAATAATAAGATAAGAAGTCGAAATTGCTTATGGTGCAACGGTGTAATAAAATTGAAAAAAAAAAAAAAAAATAGAAATGTTGTCTTTTGCTCATTTCGAATCAAAAAGAATTTTGAATTCATTAAAAATGATGAAATTGTAATTTCCAAAATAAAAAAAAATAACATTCAACGATCTATTGTTATCATTTGTAAGAAAACTTTTAAACAACGTCAAAATTTTGAATATTTTATTTTTAATTAATGGTTATAATTTTTCATTCAATGAATAAGTAAAAACATGTTTTTATTTTCATTTATAGATGAATTCTTTAGGATTGATTGATTTCTCTTAGATATTAAAAAAAAAAAAATATAATTGAAAAAAATGTTATAAATCATCTGACGTCAAGAGAAGGAAACAAAAAAATGTCATTAATGCCGTCTATATATACCTAGAAGCGTTTATAAAAAAATAAATAAGTTAATAAAATTTATATTCAAATTAAAATATTTTTTTTTTTGGCAATGACATGCATATAATGCAAGTGTTAGTTTTTGTGTCAAATAAATTTATATTTAAATGATAGTTGGAGCCAGAGGACTGACTTTTTGTTTTATCTCGGGATATGTCGATTTTTTTTTTAATTAAATAAATTTTAAATAAAAATCAATTTTTAGATGTCAATTAAATTAGAAGAGAAAGGTTGGGGTATTAATTAATTTTAGGAGAAGATAGATTTATTACCAACCTCTACAAAGGACATTATGAAAGGGTTAATAAGGTTTGGGCTAAGTTGCCAATCTTAATAAATAAAATAAAGGGTCTGACTAAGCCAAGCGCACAACTATTCAAAGAAATACGCAACACGTTTGTTTTTTGTTTTGATTTTTTTCTCCGTCACTATGATAAGTTTTTAAATTTAAATCATCATTCCAAAAACTACTTCAATGGATTCAGATGACCTCAAAACGCATTTTGGCAGCTTCAGTTTAATTTCGATTTTTTTACGATTACATAAACTTTATCTACCCTGGTTGGTGGGCAAAGTTAAAAAAATAAAATAAACTTTCTTCTAATGATGCATCTAAAGCTTCACTGAGGTACTTCGAGGATAGATGAGAGGACACAAATAGAACGAACGAATGGATATTTAGAATTTTATTTGAATTTTTTTGTTTCTTAGGTTATAAATTAATATTATCCCTCATATTCATAAAAATAAAATATGGTGGGACTGGTCGCTCAGAACACAACAAAAAAAAAACACTTTTTGGAATCAGGGGGATGTCAAAACGTGTATAGCCATAAAAATCTCGACATCGAATTTTTGACATGAATCCAATACTTTCTCTCTCTATATATACCATGGGGAACATAAACATTTGCACCCTAACAGGTTTGCAAGACGCCAACTAGTTAGGCAGCCCAATCGACTCACCACTACATATGCAGTGTCTGTGTGAATTTACCTGAGCTAGGGTTCTAAGGGTCTTTTATGATAGACCATAAACCATCCCTTTGGAAAATAGATACATTTTAAATAAAAATTTGCGAATTCCTCTCTCTATCTCGCAATGCAAGTAGCCAGATCGGTGAAATTTAGTAAATAATTCTTACCCTAAAATTGTATATCTGTTTCAAATTTTGGAGTAATTACAATACTTCAACCGGAAGTAGTTAGTACTTTACCTAAGATTATAAAAATTACCTTTTAAAAATATTTTAATCTGGTTATTAATTTTGAAAGTGGCCTAATTCCATTCTTGGTAAGAAGGGTTTGAAAGTTTTATAAACATATACCATACATTTAAATAGCCGGGCAACAAATTAATAGGCCAGAATCGATAGCAAAGAATTGAAATATATTTTCGCCACTTTGCTACTCAAAAGAGAAGTGCATTTCTTTCTCACTTTCTTTACTAAAAATATTACATTTTTAAAATACTTCTATAATCTTAGGTAAAGTAGGCCTACTTCCGGTTGAAGTATTTACTACAAAATTTGAAACAGATCTCTAATTTTAGGGCAAGAATTATTTATTAAATTTCATCGATCTGGCTTCTTGCATTGCGAAATAGAAAGAAGAATTCGCAAATTTTTACTTTCTCTTATTTTATTTAAATTTTATCTATTGTCTGAACATGCCACATTCTATGTTGTAAGACCTCTCGTTACAAAAATCCGAAATAACAGTTTTTTTTTTTTAAGAATATAAATAAGAATATTTTAACGCCCCGAGATATTATTACCTGGTATAAAGGTCTATAGATATCGGAAAAATTTTACTAAAAATTGGGACACAAGTTTCGTTCAAATTGTGAAATAAGTTAATTTTTTCCAAATAAGAAGATAAGATTAATTAAAATGTTGAAATTCTATTAATTTGAGATCAAATTCATTTGATATGAAAAGGCTACGCTATATCGCTATATAGATTGTTCAAAAGGGTTGGTTTATGGTCTATCATAAAAGACCCTCAGGACCCTAGCTCAGGTAAATTCACACAGACACTGCATATGTAGTGGTGAGTCGATTGGGCTGCCTAACTAGTAGGCGTCTTGCAAACCTGTTAGGGTGCAAATGTTTATGTTCCCCATGGTATATTACATATATACATAGGTAAGAGAAAGTAGAAAATATGATTTACCAATATATTATTTAGAAAAAAAAAATGATCGGTATTTTATAAACACCACGTGTGGATTCACTAAAATGAGACCACAATATTTGGTGTAATTAATTTAAAAAAAATATTAAAAATCTGGTGTGTTTGAGCACATCACACAACTTTTATGATCCTTTTCGAAGTTATGGGCTGTTCTATCTCATCAACTTTTTCGCGACGAAACAATTTAATTTATATTAATTTATTGGTGGACCGGGGAATCGAACTCGGAATCTCCAGCCTATTTGGTGCATAGATATGCTTCTCTTTACACCTGGCCACCAGTGGCGGATTAATGCAAATTTGTCGGGGGGGCGGTTTTTTTTTTTTTTTTTTTTTTTTTTTTTTATTTAAGGACTTTGTGGGCATCTATGGCCATTTAGACCCCTTTCCTATTTATTTAAATTGATTGGTAACAAATTCAATTGAAATTAAACCCGGAAATCATCATTTCTTTAGATTTCTAGTTTTTATAACATTGTGAATTTCTTCGCGGGGGATCGCCCCCCTCGCCCCCCCCCCCCTTTAATCCGCCCCTGCTGGCCACCAGACAGGTCATATTCCTTATATATATTTTTCAGCGATAATTTCCAATTAATAAAAAAAATCAATTCAAATTCCTGATTTTACTAACTTTTATAAAAAAAATAAATATTTTTCACTTCCCTAAAAATATTCAATTATTGACAAAGAGTGGGTAATAATTTTTACATGGTAATATTCCCATGATTGAATGTATCAGAAGGAAGAAAGTGATTAAATCAAACAAAGTGTTTGAGAGAGAGAGAGGGGAGGCTTTTAAATGGCCAAACTAATTATCCAAGACGCAGGCGAAAATGAGCTGTTTTACGACGCCAAGTGGCTTTTCTAAAAGGCGTCAAGAGAGGGTGGCAAAGAAGAAGAAGACGAGAGGGTGGTATGAAAGATCTTAGGGTGCATGCAAGTGGGGGGGGGGGGAGGAGGGGGATGCTGGGACTTTAATTACTTAGCAGATCAAACAACCACCAAGAGTTGGTTGGTTCACTGTTTCAAACTCACACCCTCATCTCTCCCGCAAGGTTTGCCATGTGCTAATTGTCATTTCAATAACATCTAAAGTCAACCAACAACTCAGAGTAACGGCTAGTCATTTCATCTCCCATTATCATGGAAATTATAGGTAGAAGAAGTCGAGTACATTTCACCGCCCTACACTCTTGTACGAGAGAGGGTTATTACTAAACTTGATAAAACAAGTTTATTTTAAATTTAAAATACTTGGTGTTATAATATGCTCTAGATGAAGTGTGTTAAGGGTTCGTTAGTTAATTGGTATTTAAATTAGGATAGGTGGAGCATCCAAACTTTTGTGATCAACAACTGTATGAAAAGTTGTTATAATATCAAATATAAAATAAAGACCATAGAAAAAGAAACTATACAAGAATAATAATAATTTTAATTAAGTATTCTATTAAGATAGACTATTAATAAGAGACTTTTATTAAACTTGGGATGATAAAAAAAAGAAAAACAAATTAACTGAAGGTATAGTTATGTTTCTTACAGATTTTTAACAACTGCCCATTACCGATCATAGTAAGTCATATTTAATTATTAATTTTAGCAAATTAAGTTTTGTGGCTGTATAATTGAAAGGTGAGTGGAATTCAGAAAAAAACATCCACTATTTTTTCATTAATTTAATAAAAAAATATTAAGCAAACACTGACGTTTCGGTTCAAGCTGTAATGTCTTTATGTATTTGAAAAACATATTCACACGCTCCGAAGATGGAAAACTGACGAAACGTCAGTGTTGGTTTAAAATTTTTTAAATTAATGAAAAAAATTCTTACTTTCTTCTCTCCTTTCAATTATCAATTATGTTGTCAGAAGGTGATATTAGTCACAAGTTGTGACCTAATGTGTTAATATTAATAATAATATTGTAATATATCGTCGCATAAGAACCAAGTTGTTCTAACTCCATTTTTTGAAAATTTTAAACCACGTTCATATCTTTGTTGACTTTTCCATTGAACTGCTTTGAATGGAGTTATACAGGGTGTCCGGTAAAGAATGGATAACCTTGAAATGTCTTATAGTATAACTTATGGCCGTTCAGAAAAAAATTGAAACAAAATATATCATAAGTAGTACCTAAGATATGATTTTTTTAAAAGAAAGGTCTAATTTTTTTACCTTGTTTTACTTTTATGAACACTACGATCAGAAATGAATGGATTCCATCGGTTTGTTGTTATTTTATTATTATACACGAACTATGCTAATAGATAAACAGTGAATAGTATGACTAGCTATTGCACTTTTTTATTAATTATCGTGATTTACTTTGAATCAGTGTTAAAACGACCACCTGGCTATTTTATTGGAATTTGCTAATTTTTTAATAAAAAAGTGCAATAGCTAGTCATACTATTCACTGTTTATCTATTAGCATAGTTCGTGTATAATAATAAAATAACAACAAACCGATGGAATCCATTCATTTCTGATCGTAGTGTTCATAAAAGTAAAACAAGGTAAAAAATTAGACCTTTCTTTTAAAAAAATCATATCTTAGGTACTACTTATGATATATTTTGTTTCAATTTTTTTTCTGAACGGCCATAAGTTATACTATAAGACATTTCAAGGTTATCCATTCTTTACCGGACACTCTGTATAATACTTTGCATTTTAATAATTTTCTATTGAAATAAAATGCAATCTAAGCTTTCCTTAATGCAAAGCAATGAAGTGAGAACAATATAAAGCAAAAAAAATTTTTGTTGCGTATTATTTGAAGATCTTATTATGTAGAGATTTTTAGATATCAATGTGATGACATGATCCTTAGTACAATCAGCACAATAGCTGGTGGCGCGCCTGCCTTGTATACCAAGGGTCGCGGGTTCGGATCCCAGGCAGTCGAATGATTATATTTAATCCATTTGGATACCAAATGGCTTAAATAAGAATGCCTGGGCCCCCAATAGATATATTTACAAATAACATGTATCGTTAAAAGTCTTAAATGGGCTAAGTTGCAGAAAAGGCTGTGTGTATGTGGGTGTTAATGTGAGTGTGAATGGGAAAAAAGTGTGTTTTTATTTTTGGTGTATTTGAAAATAAATTTGATATCAATAATAATTGAATTAATGAAGTATCAACAAAATTAAATTAAATTAAAAGACTATAATCTCTGCCTATGCAATAACTATTTTCATTTCAAATGGATTTTTTTAAGAACAATAGAAAATATTATCAGAGTAGTAATAATATCAATATTTTGGATTCAAATAATTAAAAATTAAATTAAATATCGATAAGTAAAATAATAAAAAAAAATTCAAATAAAGCGGATGAGGGAGAGATAGGAAATGGAATATGAACTCTCAATAGAATCCGAGTTAGATCTATTTTAATTATTAAATTGAAAAAAAAATCTCTTGTTTTGGGGATTCAATTAAATATCTATGTTCTCTCTAAATTGAAATTTAATATCAATCCCAAAACATTAGCTTTATTAATTAAATGGATCATTTAAATTCGTCTAATAAGAATAGAATAATTGTTCAATTATTATATAGAGATATCCATAATGTATTTTTAAGTTATTTTTTAATGGATAAAATACGAAATGGAAGTTGAATGAATATGGCCCTTCGTCGCATGGAATGAATGGTGGGGGTTATTTTATCAGTAGAGAGCAGCCAACGCATGTGGGGTGTATTTCAGATTGCAGTCAGGCAGCCAATACGAATTATGTGGGGAGAGAATTGGTTGTTCTGATTATATCTATTATATATAATAATGTTGTCTCAATTTATTAACTTAATACAAAATGCAATGTGATTTTGGAATGTCCGTCTGTTTATCCATAAATTGAGCAAATGAACTGAAATAGTTTTGCATAAAGACTAAATAAATAAATGAACGTTCAGAATAAAATTGAGGTAAGTCAGGAGTTCGCTTCCCGTTACTAATCAGAAATTTTTTGAATCATTAGTAAATATGGGTTTATAGTGTTTGTATTTTAAACACTAGCAATAGACAAAAAGTTGGGGCATGTTACAATCTCTATATAATAATTCTATATATATAATAGCGGAGTGTCCGTCTGTTACGCTCTGTTTGACCAACTTCCCGTTGGAATTTTGAAACGAAATTTTTCAGTCTTATAATGAACGTTAGGGAGAGTCCAGGAAAATTACTCGGGTCCCGAAATTCCTATAACATTTTGAGTTATTAATTCCTAAAGTTACGATTTCTCCCATAGGAAATATATAGAGAAATATCTATGTATTCTTTGCATTTATATATTCTATGATTGTAAACAAATCTTCAAACAGATACTGGATTGGAATAGTAGTAATAATAATTTTACTTTCTCTTACCTATGTATATATGTAATATATATATAGAGAGAAAGTATTGGATTCATGTCAAAAATTTGATGTCGAGATTTTGATGGATCTTCACGTTTTGAGGTCCCCTGAATCCAAAAAAGTGGTTTTCGCGACATGGTCTGTCTTGTGTGTGTGTGTGTGTGTGTGTGTGTGTGTGTGTGTGTGTGTGTGTGTGTGTGTGTGTGTTCAATTTTAAGCATGAAGGAATTGAGCTACGAGGTTGAAATTCTATATTTAACTTAAACACCCCCCGGGACCGGAAAAATAAGCTTTTAATCAAAATCGGCCAAAGATTACTAGTACTTTACTGATGTACTTTTTCAGTTTTTTTCGATTTTCTCAAAATTTGCTCCAACGATTTTTTTTAAAATTCAAAAATCAATTATTTTTTAGATGCTCTTTAAAATGTATATTCTCATTTTGCGATTGAAATCTTCTGAAGACCACTTTACTCTTGTATTTCATAGGGAAGATAGGAGAAATGGTTGCCATGGTAACAAAATATAAATATTTTCCCATACTTATAAATTTTACATCTTGAATTCAATTGTACCCTACTGTCGGAAACTAAATACATGTCGACACGAAAAATCTGGTGTGACAAGCACAGTGCACAACTTTCGATTACCGAAGGTAAGAGAAAGTTGTGTGCTGTGCGCCAGTCACACCAGATTTTTCTTTTTGCCCACGGGGCTTGGAGTAGTTGGTAGCGCGTTTACCTTCTATACCGAACGTCGCGGGTTCGGACCCCAGGCAGTCCGAAGATTTTATTTAAGACATTTGGATACCAAATGGCTTAAATAAGAATGCCTGGACCCCAATATGTATAATAATCAATAACGGATATCGTCTAAAGTCTTAAATGGCCTAAGTTGCACAAAAGACTGTGTGAATGAGAAAAAAGTGTGTTTTTTTTTATAAAAAAAAAAAAAAATTTCTTTTTACAATGAAGAAAAGGTGAGAGTCCGCCGCAGGCGTGCCCGAGCCAGCTGGCGGGGGGCCTAGGGGGCGAACCCTCCCTGGCTAGAGGCGAAGCCCGCCGATCGCCTAAACTTGTACCTATCGAATACTAAAGTAAAATATTACAAAACTTTCATTTAAAATACATTTTTTCAAAAATAGAAATTAAAAAATTTAATTATAATTTTTAATTGTATTTAAAACGACTTGGTAAGACACAGAGAAATATTTTTTTGAGAAAGATTTTTTTTTCTTATAAATGATTATAAGATTAGTAATCGGATCGGATAAAACTTACTAGAGATTTGAGATTTTACAAAAGAAAAATAGTACTGAAAAAAGTAGTAGGTTCATTGAAAATGAACAAGAAAAGAATATTGAACCTGTATCAAGATGGTCATATCATTTCTATTCTTCTCTTATTCTCTCATTGACCGACGTCAAAAAGCCATTTGCATTTAGATACATACTAAATATACCTACTCAGTAGGCCTATATAAATTTCAATCATGAATATCATTTCAAAAAAATATAAATTTTTTTGAGAGAGAATAAACTAATCAATTCGGAAATCCTGATAAACGAATTATCCGATATTCGGTTGGGATACCAAATGGCTTAAATAAGAATGCCTGGACCCCAAATATTTATATATTTTTAAATACAAGTTATCGTTTAAGTCTTATATGGCCTGAGTTGCCGAAAAGGCTGTGTGGTTGTGTGTGTGAGCATGGGCGTACCCAGCCAGGGGCAGGGGGGCAGCTCCCCTCACCCCCTAGAAGCAAGAAAAAAAAAATCAATTACTTATAAAGTGATGAAATGAAACAAAATTAGGTAGGGCGATAGAGACGGGGACTCGTTAGGACTCAAGGGTTTTTATGCCTTTAATTCGAAGGCTTTTCCCCTATATATATATATATATATATATATATGAAAAAGCTACGTCACAATCTGGACAGCCATGATCTGCCCCCCCTGGA
Organism: Euborellia annulipes; assembly: GCA_023213315.1. Taxonomy (NCBI): domain Eukaryota; kingdom Metazoa; phylum Arthropoda; class Insecta; order Dermaptera; family Anisolabididae; genus Euborellia; species Euborellia annulipes. Next base: position 14,515 of record JAKCPI010002474.1, read on the forward strand.
CGACCATGATCTGCCTCCTCTAGATTTGATCCTGGGTACGCCCTTGTGTGTGAGTGTGAGTGTGCATGGGAAAAAGTGAGCATTTAAATATATATACATATTACTGCAACGGCTCAATATATTACTAAAAGTTAATTTATTTGTAATTTTGTTAGTTTAAGAACAATATATTTTGTTTTAATTTAGATGTAATTATAAAGTAAATTGAAACTGAAAACGAATGATTGTAAAGTAAATAATTTGAGAAAATAGAAAATGAAAGAAATCGATAATCACATTTAAATTTATAAGAATCGGAAAAAATAAATAGGCCTTAGAAAATAACAATTAACCAGAGATGTCGATAATTGGTTACAAAGGAGATTCGCTTTGGTGACTGAGCACGCAAACAAACGAATACTCGACAGGAGATTGAATTCAATTAAATCAAAATTAAAATTTACGGAGGCTGTTACCTAAATATATTTACTTTGCATTCATGGAATGCAATCTACAACATTCTCTTCAAAGTTCAATTTACATTCAATTATTACATTTAAATTCAAAGCTAACAATTTGTTCTTGGAATAATACAATTAAATAAAAAATTTATTTCTAAAGGCTGATATAACAACATTCGATAATTTTCAAATGCATGACAATCAATTCCTCTTTCAAGTAGTACGCCTATGAAATCAATCAAGGATAGTGGTCACAATTCCTGACAGTTCATATACACTGAATAAAGAGATCAATAAATTACAAGAAAAAATAACACGATGTTGATGTGAGAAGAGGATGTTCAACGATTAGATTAATGAAAGAGAGGATTGAAGGAGAGTTTCTATCAAATGAAAATCTCAATAAAAGAAAACGTTTCGGCTTTAATTATATAGGGCCATCTTCAGTTCTTATGGGAAACTCAATGAATATACCATTGAATTTGATTTTTATATAACAATAGTTTTTATATAACAACTCTATCTGCATCTCATTGGGGTATTCATTGAGTTTGTCATAAGAACTGAAGATGGCCTTATATAATTAAAGCCGAAACATTTTTTTTTTATTGAGATTTTCATTCGATTGAGACTCTCCTGTCTGGCTGCAATTCTCTCTACTATTAAGGTACGCGTCTCAAAAAACCGTTAAACGAGGAATGAGTAGCTGGTTGAGCCCTCAGGGCTTGGTGTAGAGGTTAGCCAATCGACGCGGGTTCGGACCCCAGGCAGCCCGATGATTTTATTTAAGGCATTTGGATACTAAATGGCTTAAATAAGAATGCCTGGACCTCAATATAGATAAATTCATAAATAACGGTTAAAAAAAAAGTAGCTGGTTGCTCTAGGCGGCAAGAGATGGCGTTTGTTTTTCCCATAGGGAAACAAGGGTTTTATTCCATTTCACCTACCATCTCCCCATAAGACCTTACAATCCTCACCAATAAACAACACTCACAGTCTTGTTAAATATATCTATGACTATCTTATTCAAATATATAGATCTCGAAAAATATTTAACTAAAAAGAAAGTGTCTAACATAAAGAAAAAATATTGAATCAAACGCATGAATGATGTAAATTTTATTGGTGAAGAAAATAAAAAAAAATATCAAGTTCTAAGATTTGAATGGCTGGAGAGAGAAAAGCAATAGTTAACAAGATTTTTATTAAGAATGAGCAAGTAGTAATGGAGTTAAAATCTTAACCTATGAAAAAAAAAAAAATAAAAAAAAAAATAAAATAAAATATTGTGTGGCTAAGAGCACATCGCAATCAGAATTTTTAATTTTATATTATAGACCTAAAGAAGATTTTGAATTAGCCCCATTAAAGTTTTAATACGCATAAGAAATTCTATTTATCAAGGTTGCCTAAATTATTTTGTTATAGATGTAATCCAAACAAATATATATATATATATATATATATATATATATTTTAATTCATTGGTCTAGAGTTACTGTCAATTCTTAAAAAAACTTAATAAATTGAATTTTCTAAAACTTCTTTGGAACAAATAAACAATAAAATTCATTAGTTAATTTGTGATTTGGATTCTGGAAGTAGAGAAAAATACAGATATCAAAAAAGAAGAAATTTTTGCAACTCATTCTAGATTAATAATAAGAGCTAACAAAGCATCAGTCACCAAGATTGTTGTAGTAAAGCAATGCTAAGCGAGGCGAAACCCGGTTTCAAACAACAAATGTATAATAGCTCTACAGATATAACTCTAAATGGCTACAGCAGTCAAGTTAGGACCAATTAAAAAGTAAACGAGTTAACTTTAAACTTTTTAAAAATATTTTTTTATCCAAAAAAATATATTTAAAATTTTTTTTTATTAGAGACCATGCAATAAGTATTAATATTTTTAAAAATAAGTAATCCTCTTTCGCTCCAAATTAATCTAACAATGTGATGGAAATAACAGGGTGAGACAGAACTTTTTGAAACCTACTATACAACAACCACAACAACAACTGGTACACGTGCTGTCTTTAATTATTTCGTTGTGCAATCACTCGATAACAACAACAAAATTGCAACGCATCTTCAGTTTAATGGACATTAAAAACGTTGCTTCTATATATACGGTAGAGGTAATGGTGTGTCGCAAGAAATTGATGAGCTTTAAAAAAATCAGATCACAACTGACATTAACAAGCAAGACAAATCATCAAACAGAGTAACGGGAGAGAAAAATAAATTTATTTTCAAAAGATCGAAAGAGAAGCAAGGTAATATAATTATTATTGACCAAGAAAGATGTTAGAATAAAGAAATCCTTGGAGCAACGATAAAAGTCCCGATTCAAATCAAATTATCGTGTCTACGAAATGAGTTAAATGAATCTGTCGAAATAAAGTAAAAAAACTTAAGTTCGTTTGTTTTTTCGAGAAACAGGAAAATCTAATGAATAAGAATTTTGTAGTAAAAGGCAAGAATTTTGGCAGTAAATAAAAATCAATTCAGGTGAGTTATAATCAGTATATTTCGATTACTTTAACGGCATCCTTCATCAGTGGCTAACTCACACTATAAAACCACTAATTACAAATTGTTTTAATAGAGCAAATTGTTGATATATTGCGTAAATATTTTCAACATAATTCGACCCCTCTTCTTCTTCTTCTGTCCTCTCCTTATTCCCGCAATGCGGGTTCGGCGGACTTCACTTTTTCCCTCCGAACCTATCATGACTTTTTGCAACCGGAAGAAATAGGACAGGCCGGCCCGTGGAACGGTCTGACGCCTGTTGAACAGAGGAAGGAAGAGACAGACATACAAAGAACTGAAGGACTGCCTGTCCTAGCTCGGGTAGTTCGTGGTCGCCATCCACGTACCCACAAAATGTGGGCCCCTGAACATCAACATGATTCGATCCCTAATTATTAAAAATAATAATAAATAATAGGCTATATTATTAATTAATATTAGGGATCGAATAATGTTGAAAATATTTAACTACACAACAATTTGCTCTGTTAAAACAATATGTAACACCTAATGTGGTTTCATAGTGTGAGTTAGCCGTTGATGAAGGATGCTGTTAATGCATTCAAAATATACGGATTATAAAACTCACCTGAATTGATTTTTATTTACTGTCGAAAATCTTAGCAATTTACCTTCCACAATTCTAATTTATGGTATCTACTGATGAAGCAGAAGCCATTTTGTTGAAGAAAAAAAAATTGATTTTTAAACAGTAGTCTAAATTTTATTATTCCACTAAACTCAATTATCTTCATTATTTACAATCACAAATATGGGACAGCGCAAATTCAATTTGAAAAATGTCCGAAGCCTTGCTATCTAGCCCTTGATCCTTAATAAGTGGCGCAGTGAACCCTGAGTTTGGGGGACGGTAGAAGGGACAGCCTGTCCCACATTCTGTCCCACCCCGATTGATGATCCCCCTAAGTTGGCCCTGGTTCGAAATCTAACTAAAGTTGGCACGATTCCCATGGAGCAATCCTTTGGCCCCTGCCTTGCGCTCAACTAAATTCAACCAATGGCCAATGCGATCCCCTCCGAATAGAAAAGAGGGACAAACAGACCTTATTCACTTACGTCCAATGTACGCTCGTTTATTCGTAATTCGATAAAATAAACGGACCTAGGCTCCGACGAAACAATACTTTTTTTTTTTTTTTTTTTTATTCGTACAAAACGAAGCAAATACATATTAAAGGTTTTCATTAATAACAACAAAAACATTTTTAATCTAATAAAAAAAAAAAAAAATACATACTCAAAGAAATAATATAATTTTTTTTTTTTTAATTCAAAACTGAATCTAATCAAATGGAACTTGACGTGTTAAATTTATTTTCGTAAATACAATTAGAACACTTTTTTTCATGAGTTCATTGTATTTATTACTGCCCGAAATTTGTTGTTTTGTTCTATTTGTTAGATATATTTATCGAGCGATATTTCAGTGTATAGCGCTATTATTTTCCTTGACTTTTTTTATTAAGCTATTTTATTTAATAGAGAAATTTTAACTTTTCTAATAAAAGATAATGAAAATTAAATTTAAGATCATTTTTTTTTATAATTAGCTTATTTTTTGATGAATGTTAAAAAAAAAAGTCAAAAGATTTACTTTTGTTAATTATGTGTTTATACGAATAGATCGCCCCCGGGTCTGGCGTAGTAGGTAGCGTGCCTACCTCCTATACCAAACGTCGCGGGTTCGGACCCAGGCAGTCCGATGATTTTATTTAAGCCATTTGGATACCAGATGGCTTAAATAGAAATGCCTGAACCCCAAATTGATATATTAATTACAACGGTTATCGTCTAAAGTCTTAAATGGCCTAAGTTGCCGAAAAGACTGTGTGAATGTGTGTGTGAGTGTGAGTGTGAATGAGAAAAAAGTGTGAATGTTTTTTAAAATTTACGAATAGATCAGTGGTGCAACCAGAGAGGGGGGTTATTATTTTTGGAATGAAGTTCTTTAACGCCGCTTCCGCAGGGTGAATTGGGAGAAAATGTAACGTAACAAAAATGCGTTCCTAACAAAAATGCGTTCCCAGCGCCCGAGCGACGGCGGAGGAAGACGAGATTAGCAGATGTCTTGGCGAGGCCACGCCCACCTTCCCCTTCCCTTTATTTCCTTCTATCTACCGTAGGTGGTTAAATTCTGAGTTGAAGAAAAGGCGCGAGGAACTTCGTTCCTGCCAGAGATCCTATGACCCCACACGTTTGCTTTTTTTTTAGGAACTTTCCTGTTTAGCATCAAGTAGGATTGTAACCTTATTTAAAACAAATACAAACATTTTTGAATTGAAAAAACAATAATTTCCAAGGCTGAATGGTGAATGGCGATCAAGAGTTATCAGTGGGGAAACTTATATTGCTTGTCACAATTCCATCCCCAAAATATGAGGATATGGCAGAAAAAAGATTTAATTAGAGCTATATATTAGCTGAGTATAATTAGGAAAAAACTTTATTTTTAAAGTTAAAACTTTTCCATTGAACCATATCAACGTATACTCAAACAAAATTCACTTTACCTAATTTTATTTAATTTAAAAATTTACTTAACATTTGATAAATAATGTGGAAATGAGTTATGCTGATGCGGTTGAGTGCTCAACCAACAAAAAATGTTAAAGGAGAAACATCATATAAGTTAATTAAATATTGATAACTTACTAATTAACAGAGTTTTAATTTTAATAGACTATTTTACTGTATTTGCAGTAATGAAACCTTTAATCACCTGAAACAAAGAAAAAAAAAAATTTATGTTAATATAAGAAAAATATATCAATGAAGTCAATGGTTGTTTGTTTATACAAGATGAAAAGGAGCAGGACAGGCAAAAATAAAAAGCTCCGATTTTCGACAAATTAATAAGACGTTTCAGGAAATTCGATGACCATTCTCACTGGATAATGATTGTTTATATGTTAAATAAAAATGCATGTATCGCGCCCATATGACCAACTCCGGAACCTAAACAATTTTGAAGGAATGATGATTGGATAATAAATTTTTTCCGAAACGTCTCATTAACTTGGGAAAATTGGAGGCTTTATATTTTTTGACTGTTGTAAGAAAAATATATACCAACTCCAAATTTGTCCAAAGTAATGGTGGCTAAGACAAATTTTCAACTCTTTAATATGATAGTCTAGTAATTATATTAATGGTACTCAACAAACAAAGGAATTTACGATAAACAAATTATGTCCCGAGTAAAAATGATTAAAAATGATCGAGGGATCCACACGCCCGCAGCATAGGGACGTTTAGGGGTATGCAGCCCACTCCAGGGACACACAGGGATACACACGCCCGAACCAGGGACACACACACAGTAAATCGAAACTGACCAGAAGAAAAATGTGTGTCCCTGGTGCGGGAGTGTGTATTCTTGTGTGTCCCTGGTGCGGGTGTGTGTATCCCTGGTGCTGGCGTATATAACCTGTGTGTCCCTAAATGTTCACTATGTAGACCTGCTGCGGGCGTGTGTATCCCTCGATCATTTTTAATCATTTTTACTCGGGATTATATCTTTTTTCTTCTTGAAAAGCATTACTCTTACGACATATTATTTTGTCAGAAGAAGGAGGGTATTTGGAAATGAAATGTAGAAATAAAGTTCAAATTTATATAAAAAAAAAAACATTTCTTGTTCTTGGACGTTTTTTACTGGGTCATTGGTCCTCACCCTTTCAATAACGTCACTGAATATGGAATGAAAATTTATCTTCCACAACGAATATGGTAAATAGAGAATAATTAAATAATTCATGAGAATATAATTTATCATATTATACATATATTTACTTGTTATATATATTCGGAGTTGATGATGAGGGTAGAGTTAGAAAAAGTTATTGAAAAAAATAAATATCAAATTTGTAAAAAAATAAATAAACTGATAAAAAATAGTAAGTAAGCAAGCAAGATATAGAAATCAGAAGAAATTTGTCTAAATGTAATTACTTAATTTTTGAACCGCATAAACCCTTATAAATTCTTATAAGATAAAGGAATAAAGTAATTTCGTTTCGAATCTTAAAAATTTTCAATAATTAATATAATTAAAAGAATATTAAGTGTGAGATAGCTAGTAATTTCATGTCTCATGATTAAAGGGATAATTTAATGTGGCACGATTAGGGTGAGCTTATGGTTAAACTAATTGTTTTACTATTGTGTTCGGATTTCGATACAAGGTTCATGATTTGAACATCAACAACCTGTCGATATCACATAAAGCTTGTGTAATATAGGGATGAAGGTGGAATTGAGGAATTGCTCCTGATTACCCCCTCAGGTGTCTGTTTCAGAATTCCGCAGGTGTATGGTGTCATAGATCAATAGATTCGGGGAACTGACAAGTTCTCTCTTACGTGTTAAAACAATATTCAACCGAACCCGAGAGAAATTCATTTAATTTTGAAAACGTGAATGTTATTATTATTAAAAATTATACTTCTATATATAGAATTTAATTTAAAAAGGCTTCTATTTCTGATACGATAAAAAAAGATATTTCTGTCCAATAAAAATTTCCCCATATAGTAAGCCAATAGAATATTCTGACAATGATATATGAAAAGTTCTTCTAATTAGAAAGAATTAAAAAAGTAAAAAAATGGAATAATGTTTTTCTAAATAAATAATGAATAGCCTGGGGCCTAACAACGGAGAGGAGCAACAGTCACAACAATTAAGTGAGGCAAACGCGGCGAAAGCTCGGCTATGAATATGAATATGAAATTCAGAAGAAAAGACTTACAAATTACACTATTATAAAAAAACCGTTTAAAAAATTCAAAATTTGGAACGGGAAGCGAGTGTCAGAGCCAATGCACAAAAATCTTTTAAAAGTGATTGATTTGAAGAATTTTAATATTAATATTATTAGATTAAATACAATCAATCGTTGAAGGAAATAAATTGGCATTCATTTAAAAATAAACGAGGAAATTTTTTTTTTTAACTTGACATTCTTATATTTTTTAAAAACAAGATAAGACAACATTCAAATTAAAGTGGATAGAAAAAGGTGTAGAGGATGGGAATTTAATTAAATTTAGTAAAAGAATTCATATTTTATTTTTAAAAACATTTTAAGGCTGCCTGAAGGGACAAAGGCTTGACAATCCCTTTTTAATGTTTTCGTAAAAGTCCGTGAAAGAGAGAATGGTGAAATATTGAAAGTACATAAGGTCGCGTTATAAACAAATTAATAATTTTTTATCAAAAAGAGGGTTAATTTATAATATTATAAATATTCAATGATATTTATTAGAAAGATGTAATTTTGAAATATTTAATCAAATCAATAAAAAGTTTAATTAATGAATAATGTTAGTAGATAGTTCAAAATAAGAAAAAAATATTATTCTCTATAAATTATTAAGTCACACTACACTGGTGCTGATAATTCTTAGAGATAATTAATTAAACAAAAAAGGTTTTTTACTCAGCAGTAATTTAATTCAAATTGATGGTTTAAAATTAAATTCAAATATTTCTAATGTTACTCCACCTTTCACTGTATCTGTTCTGCCTCCAAATAGTCTTCTATCCTTCACTGGATCTGCTCTGCACTCAAATTTAATCAATTCAGGGCCCGAGAGGCGTCACAGCGTATATCATTTTGTTCTAACAAAATTTTGCATTCCTAAAAAAATAATACAAATTAACTGACAAAATTTTGTTAGAACAAAATGATATACGCTGTGACGCCTCTCGGGCCCTGAAGTGATTAAATTTGAATACAGAGCAGATACCGTGAAAGGTGGAGGCCCACTGATGAAGTAATACTAGAAGTATTTCATTTTAATTTTAAACCAACAATTTGAATTAAATTGCTGCTGAAAAAAATCTTTTGTTTTATTTATAATCTGTATTGTAACAAAATGATATAGTGTGTGACGCCTCGGGATCTGAATTGATTAAATAGTGAAGAATAGAGGTTCACTGATGAAGTAAGACAGAAATATTTGAATTTAATTTGAAACCCTCAATTTGAATTAATTTTTAATGGCAGAATTAAATCACTGCTAAGAAAAATTATCTTTTGTTTTATTCATCTATCAATATCACTTTTGTTTTTATTTTTAAGGAAATCAAGTGTAACACCATTTAACACATATAATCCACATAACAAGTTTTTATCTCAAATAAGAAAGTGAAAAGTTTTAAGTTAGGATAGGGGGGATAAAAAAAACTGTAGAGTACGAAGAAGAAAGAGAGTTCAAGATGAAGAGATAAGTTGAGCAAATAAGACACTCACTCGGAGAATTCCTGCTTTAAGGAAGGGGGGGGGGGGACGAGACACAATCGATCCATCAAATCAAGTTGCAGGCCTGCTGGGGGGTGTAAGTGGGATGGGGGTCAAATCAGTTCAACTGTAAACTGATTCAGTTCACTTCAGTGTCAAATTATCTCTAACTAGAAATTTATAAAGTTAATTAAAATTGATTTGGGGTTAGAAGAAAAGTTCTTAGACGAATTTGAATTAAGAAAAGTGACAAATCCAGAACAAAATAAGTTTTCCTCCCGGCTTAGATATTTTATTAGATTGTTTTTGAGAGAGAAACGAAAATGAAAATTAAATTGGTAAATAAATTGTGATAATTAAATAAATTCCTTTACTCGTGAATAAATATAAATTATCCCACCCATTAGGATCTGGTAAATTATTAGAGACAAATAAGGAAATCTCTTAAGTTTCAATTTAATTTAATTTAAGATCGAAATGGGGTCATTGAATGTCAGAAGTTTGACGAACGAAAAATAAATATCCAATAAATCGATTGATTAAAAAATAAAAATAATTTTTCATTTATTTATGTTTATTTTACTTGTCAAAATAGTGAATTAATAATAATAAATGGAAACGATTTATGTTTAAAAAAAAAAGTGTTAAGATAATTTAATCATGAAAAGTGGAAGAATTAAAGAAAGTCATTTGATTGGAAAACCAAAACAAAAAGCCTAAGTTATATTAGATAAAATTTCCTTAATAATTTTTTTTTGCACGTGAATAATCATTTAAATCAGTTAAAATTTGATAAGAATTTTTTATAATATTTAGAATATCGCAAGCAGGGTCAAGGAAGGAGTTGATGGCAATAAAATTAGTTTCAATCTAACAATAAGGGAAATTGAGGAGTTGACATGATTGGATTGAATTAGTAATGAGGATATTGCAACCATCAACTTCCGAGTTAAATCGAGTCTTAGAATAGATTATTACAGTCTATTGTTAATTAGTTCTTAAAGGTAATTATGAAATCGATATTAAATTAAGCAAGAAAAATCTGGTGTGACTGGTCGCACAGCACACAACTTTCGGTAATCGAAAGTTGTTTTCCAGAACAAAATGACACACCAGATTTTTTGTGTCGAAATATATTTAGTTTCCGAAAGCACATTTAAATTCACAATGTAAAATTTATAAACATGGGAAAAAATTTATATTTTGTTACCATCTTTTCTATGAAGTACAAGAGTAAAGTGTGCTTCAAAAGATTTCAATGGCAAAATAAGAATATACATTTTAAAGAGCATGTGAAAAATAATTGATTTATGAATTTTAATCAAAATGGTTGGAGCGAATTTCGAAACAAAAAAAGTACTGGTACATCAGTAAACTACTACTAGTTTTTGACCCAGACATACAGACCCTGTCAGGAAAACCACTTTTTGGATTCAGGGCAAGGGCGGATACAAGGGGTGGGGGATGGGGGGTAATTACCCTCCCCCCGATATTTAAAAAAAATACTTTTTTCGGAAAAAAATTTATTTTTAATGTAAAATTTCAAAAATTAATAGTTAAAAATTTGATTTGTATTTATATTCTGGCAACCAAGTACAGAATGCGCCTTTAAATTACCGAAAAATTGTGTGCTGTGCGACCAGTCCCACCAGATTACCCCCCCCCAAGAAACACCTCTGGACCCGCCCTTGATTCAGGGGACCTCAAAACGTGTATATCAATCAAAATCTCGACATCAAATTTTTGACATGAATCCAATACTTTCTCTCTAAATAAATATGTAGCCTATATTGACATCTACATATAGGTAAGAGAAATTAAACAAAATTAGAGTAAAATTTAAATTTAAATGAATTCAATGAATCTCTCCGATATTTTTATTCGGCAATTTTAATAGAACTCTTTTTTTTTTAAGATAAAAAGACATTTTACGATTTTCAAATGATAATTGGATTGGACGATCATCTATCTCTGTTTCTAGAATCTTGTCCTTTCAAAACATTTTAATCCAATTAATCATCGGGGCAATGAGTCTCTGAAAGGGACATAATCTTTAAGTTAGTTGAACAATCGCAACCTTGTAAGCACTTTCCCCATCTACGATATAACAATAGCAGAGAGAGCTCGTTTCGGCGTAAGCTCCTTTTTGCTCTGTATATGTTAGAGTGAAGCGGAGTACGGGGCTTAACTCTGCTTCTCTCCTCCTGATATTTGTCTTTGTGATAACCTTACTCTCTGGCCTGCAAGAGTAATGAATTAAGATATATCCCTTCTCTAACGTTAAATTTAACTAACTTTCTGATTAGTTATATGCTATAATGAACAAGTATTGAATTTTGCACACGTTCGCTCCTTTATATTCGTAAATTCAAAAGAGCATCTGTAATTAGAGAATGAACTAAGTGAGGGAATTATTTTAATTTTTAACATATTTATCTGTCGGTTTGTGGACATACGAAGAATAAGTTAACTTGAAACGATCTTTATTAAAGTAACAAAGAGTAATCAATGAAAAATAAAAAAGAAGTCTTAGGCTCCGGTTCGCCTGCGGCGAAGCCTCGTCATTTCTTTTTTGCCATTGCAATATAAGAAACAACGAAAATTCAAAAAATCCACAAAAAAGTAAGTATGTCAATTTTTATAGATTCATCTAAAAAAAAAAAAAATTTAAGAAAAACTTTAATTTAAATAATAGAATAAAACTCTAGAAAACTTATTTTTTTCTTTTAAATATTAGACATGTTCCTAGTAAATTTGGTATTCGTTTTTTAATTCGTTTAAGTTCTTTTTCGGCATCATAGGCCATTTAGACCGCGTCCCTACTTATTTCAATTGATTGATATCCAATTCAATTGAAATTCCGGAGTGACCGAACCAGAGCTCGGTACTTTGTTTTGGAGAAAAACTAAAAAAGTACGTCAGTAAAGTACTAGTACGAGGGGCACAATTGGATTTGTATAGAAGCAATAGGAAAATATTTAAAGTTTGAAAGAAATCTCTAAAGAGAATGTGGAGAAAATAAAAAAAATTTAAAAAGTACATCAGTAAAGTACTAGTACTCGAGTTTTTCCAAAAACGAGATCAAACGTATTTTGTTTTGTACGTGTAATGGAAATATGAAATATTTAAAATTTGAGAGAAATCGTTAAAGCTATTTTTAAGAAAATTGGAAAAAAACTAAAAAATTATATCAGTAAAGTACTAGTACTCGAAGATCATACCTAGCGCAATTTGTTTTCTATCCGGAAATTAGAAAATATTTTAAATTTGAAAGAAATCATTAAAAGCAATTTTGAGAAAATTAGAAAAAAATAAAAAATCTGGTGTGACTGGCGCACAGCACACAACTTTCTCTTACCTTCGGGAATCGAAAGTTGTGTTCTGTGCTTGTCACACCAGATTTTTTGTGTCGACATGTATTTAGTTTCCGACAGTACGGTACATTCGATTTTCAAGATGTAAATTTTTTTTTTTTTTTTTTTAAACATTCACACTTTTTTCTCATTCGCACTCACACTCACACACACATTCACACAGTCTTTTCGGCAACTGAGGCCATTTAAGACTTTAGACGATAACCGTTGTAATATATATTATCTATTGTGGGTTGAGGCATTTCTATTTAAGCCATCTGGTATCCAAATGGCTTAAATAAAATCATCGGACTGCCTGGGTCCGAATCCGCGACGTTTGGTATAGGAGGTAGGCACGCTACCTACTATGCCACACCCGGGGGCCGATGTAAAATTTATAAGTATGGCAAAATGTTTATATTTTGTTACCAAGGCAACCATTTCTCCTATCTTTTCTATGGAGTACAAGAGTAAAGTGGTCTTCAGAAGATTTCAATCACAAAATGAGAATATACATTTTAAAGAGCAACTAAAAAATAGTTGATATATGAATTTTAAAAAAATCGTTGGAGCAAATTTAGAGAAAATCGAAAAAAAAAACTGAAAAAGTGCATCAGTAAAGTACTAGTACTCTTTGGTCGATTTTGTTCAAAAGCTTCGTGTCACGTCCCATGGGGGTGCCTAACTTAAATATAAAATTTCAACCTCCTAGCTCTTTCCCTTCTTGAGATAGTTTGTTCACAGACAGACACACAGACACACAGACAGACAGACAGACCATGTCGCGAAAACCACTTTTTTGGATTCAGGGGACCTCAAAACGTGAAGATCCATCAAAATCTCGACATCGAATTTTTGACATGAATCCAATACTTTCTCTATATATATATATATTACATATATACATAGGTAAGAGAAAGTAAAAAGGACTAAGTAGGGCTACTCGAATTTTCCTAAACACGAGACCTAGAACAATTTGATATTGGGATCGCAAATAGTAGACTATAGACCTATATTTAAAATTTGAAAAAAATCGTTAGAGCCGTTTTCAAGAACTGATATGCTTACATATAAACAAAATAACATTGCTCGTTTAATAGCATAAGATAAGATAAGAATAAGATAAATTCGGGGCTGGATGCGAACCAGCAACCCTGAGTACAAATGGCCAGCAACCTAACCACTACACCAAGGCCCGAAGGTCATGGTAGTATTAAAATTTAATAAAATTATTCTGAACCCTGTCAGTTTTTTTTATGACCCCGAGATGGATTATGACTAGAGACCGGATTTTAAGCAAAATGCTTATTGCTCAATTTTATAAGCAACCATTAGATATTTAATTTCTATACGAATTAGGAAAAACCAAGTGCATTGAGATTGCATTTTTTATGCTTTTTTTTGCTTTTTTTGAGTTTTCATGCTTTTTTTCCCTTTCGTGCTTATTTGAACTTATTTTACGAATATTTATAATTTTTTTTTTTTTTTTTATTAAAAAACACACTTTTTTCCCATTCACACACGCATACACCAGGGACGTATATAAGGGGGGGGGGAGGGGGCCCGCCCCCCCCCCCAAAAAAAAATTCCAAAAACCCCGTAGTGTAAAAAAAATTTTTCCGCAGGGTGAAAAATTTGGTTCCGAAAAAACAAAATTTTTCGCTGGGCGGGGCGGAATAAATTTAGTTTCTTTAAAAAAAAATTTGTATACGCCATTGGTATGAGTAAAAATTGCTTATGAGATGCTTTTTTTTAACTTTTATGCTTATTTAACAACTTTTTATTCAAGTTTTTTATGCTTTTTTAAGCACTTTTTTTCCATTTTTTTATGCTTTTTTGTCCGGTCTCTAATTATGACTAAACTAATTAAATTAAAGGTGAATTCATTGGTTTCATTAATGTCCATCCACTAAATTGTAAATTTCCCCATTTATAATCTTTATTTATTTTTTTTTCAGCTGATAATAAATATTTAAATTTTAATTAAAATAACGTTAATTATAAAAGATGTTAATTATATAATTTATTTCAATCAATAAATTTTCATTTTAAATTTATTTCTTCTTTAAAAATGTAAATTATTTCAAGACTAAAGTTTTCTCTTCTAATAAATAAAATCCCTTATAATTTAAATTAAAAAAGTAATACAGATATATGTATTTATTTATTATATATAAATTAATTAACATATTTTATATTAAATATTATTTTAATTAAAATTTAATTATTTATTAATAATGGAAAAAAATAATAAATGAAATGTAATAACTTTTTTACTTTTTCACATAGAGTTAATATCAATATTAATAAAAACTTTTTTTTATATTTAAGAGAAAAATTTTTAATATCATAAAATATTTAATTTTTTAATTAAATATAAAACATTCATTTAGATGTAGAAACTTTAAAATAATATGAAATATACAGATTCCCTTATTTTATATGAAATCTCTAGGTTTCTAATATAGAAATCTTATTTTTTCTGAATATAGATCTATAGAATACTAGTTAGGTAAAATTTTTTAAATTATTTTATTTCAGGTAGAAACCAAAGTTCTTTGTTTAATAACGATTATTTAATCCCAAAGGGCATGATAGTGGATCTAAGTAAGAGAAGGGGAGGGAAGTTTCTAGCTGCTGCAGATAGCAGGGAAGTTAATTCGACTCTACTCAACTAGACTAATTAGCTTCTCTTAATATCTTCGCTTAATGTATACAACTTATTGCAAACATATTATATGATCATTCCTCTATTATTCATTCGTAAATATTAAGGTGCAGAGGCAGCTAGAGTGTCAAACTTGAAATCTGAAGACATGTATTCAAATTCTGTTTAAACTAACAACATTATTAATAAAAATGAATCATTAAAAAAAAAATATGGTGTTTTCTGAACGAGTCTAATCTAAGGATAGTTTTATAATTAATTGCAATCACAAGGCAACTCAGGGGTTTTATTGAAAAATTCATTAATGCAAAAACAAAATAATTTCCCCAAGAGTGTTGGGGTAGTCCAAATTCAGAGAGTAAAGAAAGTATATAGGTCAGACCCTATTTAAGGAGTCGATTCAAACCCTTTCAAACCATTTAAAACATAAAAAACCTTTCTTTTGATGCATAGTTTACGTGTTTTACTTAATATCCTGTTTAGTTCTTTTCATAAAATTAAGGTAGGCCTATTTCAAAGTAGATGAGCACCCCCTTGTTGGTTGAAATTTTGAACACTTAATTGGAATGGTAGGTGTAACAAAACAAAAGGGTGGCAGAACTTCTATTTGAATTTTTTTTTTTGCCATATAACCAACTACTTCTGGTGCTAACCATTTCAAGATAATCGTTGGGGAAAACTTCATGTCTTTCAAGTACTGTATATTTGAAAAAGAAAAAAATATTTAACAAGTTTTTATTTTAAAATACTTTTACTTTCTCTTACCTATATGAATATGTTTATACATATATATAGAGAGAAAATATTGGATTCATGGACAATAATTCGATGTCGAGATTTTGATGGATATACTACACCTTTTAAGGTCCCCTGAAACCAAAAAAGTGGTTTTCGAAACATGATCTGTCGGGGTTCAATTTAAAGCATGAAGAAATTGAGCTAGGAAGTTGAAATTTTATATTTAAGTTAGGCACCCCTCTGGCACGTGACATGAAGCTTTTGAACAAAATCGGGCAAAAATTACTAGTACTTTACTGATGTACTTTTTCAGTTTTTTCGATTTTCTCAAAATTCGGTCAAACGATTTTGATTAAAATTCAAAAATCAATTATTTTTTAGATGCTCTTTAAAATGTATATTCTCATTTTGCCATTGAAATCTTCTAAAGACCACTTTACTCTTGTATTTCATAGGAAAGATAGGAGAAATGGTTGCCATGGTAACAAAGTATAAATATTTTCCCTTATTTATAAATTTTACATCTTGAATGTACCGTACTGTTGGAAACTAAACATATACAGACACAAAAAAATCTGGTGTGACAAGCACAGAACACAACTTTCGATTACCGATTTTTTGTTCTACTTTGTATAAAAAAATTATAAACATTTTATTCTAATTATCATCATTATTTTAAAAATAAATGAACAAGTGGTAAATTTTAAGGGAGAAAGAAAAGTTTTAATAAAATAAAAGGGTATATCCTCCTTAGATAAGTTAAAAAGAATCAGGCTGCAAAAACAAAGCCAAGAAATAAATATTGTAGAGGAGAACAAAAGGTAGGAATTAAAATGAAATTTCACGAGTGAGTTTCAAAAAAAAATATCTCTTTTTCGACTAAAGTAAATGGATATATATTCGAATCGAAGAAACGAAATGGTAGACTACTTTTTATTTTCATGCTCTTTACTTGTATAGTTTTATTAAACAATAAAACTTCGTCTCATGAATTTCAAATAAAAAGTTGATCTTAAAAAATCTCTGCAGACCAGGTTACGACCAAACACTAATGAGTTTATTATAGAAAAAAGTTTTTTTTTTATTTTTAGAGTAAGTATATTATAAGTTCAAATGATCGCTTTAAAGTTTAATCATGCACGAACAATTTAAAGACTCCACAAGATCTATTCCTCAGATAAATTCCATATTTTAAGAAGAGTTGAGAAAATATTGTTTTTTTTTTTTTTTTTTTTTGGTGATTTATTAATATAATAATAAAATCTGGTTTTATAAAATATTCTCTTTTACTTAAAAATCTTTTAGAGGTTAAAATATTTCCGATGGCTCGAAATAAATTATCCGAAGGGTGGTGGAATGAAAGACTCATTATGCGTGCCGGGGACTTTCCGTGTAGGGCGGAGGTAGCACAAGCTGTTCACCTCTAGATAAGAAGAATAACCCTTGTGAAAGGTAAAATGGGAAGAGCTGCAAAAGGGTGAGCAAATTAATCCCAAGATAGGTAGATAGCACATGCATGTCATGAGAGAGGGAGAGAGAGGGAAACAGTTCAACATACCGCATACCCCACCACACCAATACCACCACTAAATATTCACAATTCTCTTTTAAATTAACCTTTAATTTCTTTTGAAACTTATAAAAAAAAGAAGATAACCAATTTTAACTTGCTTTGTATGTTGAATTATTGGATATAAAATATATTATTTTTTTTAATAACCATTTTAATTAAAATATTATGTGTCAGTGTATCTGTCAAAAAAAATTCAAATTTGCATATTATGAAGGCAGATTAGGGGGGGGGGGGGGCGTGCACCTCTTTTGTACATGATTTTAATTAAGTTTTTTATTAATACCATTTGAAACTGAAACTAACAGGTAAAATATAATAAATTTAATTAAATTTTTATCTAATTATAGAAATATAAATAGCACTAGGTTAAGATTCAAAAGGTTTTTGGAACGAAGTTCTTTAACGCGGCTTACGCAGAGTAAAATGTAACGAAACAAAAATGTGTTCCCAGCGCCCGAGCGACGACGGAGGAAGGCGATATTAGCCGAAGCCTTGGCGAGGCCACCCCCATCTTATCCTTCTCTTTATTTCCTTCTATCTACCGTAGGCGGCGAGCAAGAGGTTTAGCTTATGCTCATTTTGACGTTAATGCGATGAATATAAATTAGATAGTTAATAAATGTAATAGTTTGTGTCATAGCTCTGAAGATGACGCATTTTCGTCGAAATGCGCATAATAAAAATAAAAAACTTTTGAAACTTAACCTTGTGTTTGTTATTTGTTTTTCTATAATTAAATGAGAATTTAATTAAATTTATGAATGTTTCAGCTAGTGGCAACGGTGAATTGTTTGGATTAAATCATAATAAATCACTATTACCAAATATCTTCCAGAAAACGCCAGTGCCTATCCTCCTCTCCTACACCAAAAATTTGGCCCTTATCTTTAAAGTGGAGACCTGGGGGACGAGGATGACGAATACTAGATAATATCAATTTTCATCTCTTTTCTCTCTCAGCTCTTTTGTTTTGAGTTTCTAGTAGAAATGAAGTAGGGAATGTGCCTTTAACTTTGAGATAGAATTTGCATATTGTTAAACTATATATTTGTAAAAGTTAAATATAAAGGCAATGCCTGGACAATATGTATAATAATCATTAACGGATATCGTTTAAAGTCTTAAATGGCCTAAGTTGCCGAAAAGACTGTGTGAATGAGTGTGTGAATGTGAGCGTGAATGAGAAAAAAGTGTGAATGTTTAAAAAAAAAAAAAAAAAAAAAAAAAAAAAACTGAGATATATCTAAATCATTAACCATTTATTAGGCTTTACTAAAAATTATTAAATATCTCAACTGAGAATTTATTCCTTACTTTAAATACTAAAACTCTCGTACTGTATCGTAAAACGTGAATTTAAGATGTCTAAATGCGATGTGAGGTCATCTTGGCAAAAACAAATTTAACCAAGTACTATCTTAATAAAAAATAAGTAATGCCCAGAGTGACAATAAAATAAAAAGAGATATATCTTGAACTCATAAAAACAGTTTAAAGGGAAATCAAAATTAATTCAACTAAAATAAAAAAAAAAAAAGTAAAAATCTATAAATGCTTGTTTGAATCTTGAAAAAGTTTTGTAATAGGGTCGAAAATTTAAATCTACTAAAAAAACTTGGTACAGTTAGAAAAATAAAATCATGAAAAAATTAAAGATCAGAAAAGAAAACAACTTTACAAAAAATTGCAGAAGAAAAAAAATTTCAGAAGAAAAAAAATCTGGTGTGACCGCTACCGCTACAAGGGCGACAACAAGAGACGCGACAACACGCGACAAGGGTCGTCCACTGCACGCTACTTCGCGCTACATTTGACATAAAATCTCCATATAATAATATCATATAAATTTCTAACCAATAAATAAAACAAATCCATATAATTTTAATAAATAATTAAATTGAAATATAAAACCAAGATAAAAATGTCCTAATTTATATTTATTTTCGCTAATAATATGTCTTAGTAATATAAGGTAAAATTAAAAGAACGTGTAGAATTAAATTATAACATTTTATTGCGAGACAAGAATATCAATAATAAATAAACAATCAACAATGAATGACGTCATCCCCGAGGAGATCTAGGTGGCGCCTACTTCCCTCCGCCTCCAGGTGGCTTCGCTTATATATATCATACCTTCCCGTTTAATTTGAAGTTATGGGGCTGAATCTACAGGGAGGCTTACGAGGTCTCGTCGATCTTCTTAACCCTTCCTGAGACTCTGGAGGAATGGTCGATCTCAAACCTTCTTGAGACACTGGAAGTGGGGTAACGGGGAACGACGATGACGGTTGGGCAGATATTGAGACTGGCGTGCAAGTAGAGGTGGAGTGAAACTTGGCAGTGATCCCGAGGAACAGGTAGTCGGCGGCATCCCTAAGATGAAAGTGGCCCAGATTATCGTTTTAGACTTGTGTGCGAATTCCCTCCTTGTAACCACCTTTTGCGTATTTGGTTCTGATGGCGCACCTTTGGGATAAAGAAGTCAGCATTGGCTATAAAATTTTTCAAACGTTGATAAGATTCTTCTTGCAATTTATTCCACACAAATTTAGCATTCTTCTTCCTTAGTGTATTCAAAGGACCAGCCACTTCTGAAAAATTTGGTATAAATCTATTATAATAATTGACTTTCCCTAAAAAGGATTGTAGTCTTCTTTTAGATTCTTTGGTCGTGAAGGTTTTTACAGCTTCCACTCCTGAAGTGGAGGGACGCAGTCCTTCTGAAGAGAGAATAAAGCCCAGATACTCTACTTCTGATTTAAAAAAATCACACTTTTTTATGTTACATCGAAGTCCATGTTCTTCTAATCGTGAAAATAGTTTCCCTAAAGTTGCCAAATGGCTAGAATCATCGCTGCCAGTTACAATTATATCATCAAGATAATTAACACAACCTGGTAATCCGGTAATTATTTGCTCGATAAATTTTGGAATATTGCAGGAGCCGACGCTATTCCAAAAGCTAACCGCTCATACTGGTACAACCCTTGAGGTGTATTAATAACAGTCAGCTTTTTTGACTCTTCATCTAATTCTAATTGGAGGTAAGCATCAGATAAGTCAATCTTAGAGAACATTCTACCATTGCGCAGCCTGTGAAAAAGCTCTTCAGGACGTGGAATTGGAAACTGCTCAATCTGAAGTTGTGGATTAGGGGTAACTTTAAAATCACCACAAATTCTAATAGACCCTGAAGACTTTGGAACCACAACTATAGGTGCTGCCCATTCACTGTAGGTAAGGGGTTTTATAATTCCTTTCTCCTCAAGGCGATTTAATTAGGCTTTTACAGCGTCCTGTAGTGCGAATGGAATCAGCCGCGGGTTTGAAAAACTTCGGTTTCGCATCAGTTTTCAGGTAAAGTTTAGCTTTAAAAGTTGTGCATTTACCTGAGGAAGCCTCAAACAATTTCTCATGTTTCTTTAATAACTCCTCTACTTCTGGTTTATCTATTTTAGGTGACTGAACCTCCACAGCGTTTATTAAGTCTACGTCAAAATTTATTTTTTCTGCTATAAGTAAACCCAAAACTTTTAAACCATGGGATTCCAAAAATATTTGAGGCCTTTGGAGAATCCACTACGAACAATCTTAACTGTAGAACTTTGGATCCTATAGTAGCATTGCATATGAACCACCCCTTAATTGGAATCTTTTGACTACAAAAAGCTTTTATTTGGGTGCTGGCCTTTTTAATGGCGGGGATCCCAGGGCATGATAAGCTTCTTGGCCTATAATAGAAATAGATGCTCCAGAATCTAAGAGAAACTTCAGAGGTTGACCGTTTATGCCCACTGTAACGTAATACAGGGAATTACTATGGCTTATCAAACTATTGACTTCGGAACTTTCCTCTTCGTCTGCGATCAGGTCCTCCGAAAGAGCGTTAGATTGTTCTACTCTAGATAATCTTTTATTAATAGGAGCTGACCTCCTACTACGGAGTTTACTTAAACAAACGGCTTCGATATGCCCGATTTTATTACAAAAATTACATTTAGTATATAAGAATCTACACTCAGATCTTGTATGATCTATCTCGCATTTTGGGCAAGATTTGAATGTTTTATTCGCTTGTTTTGCCAAATTATTTCTAAAATTAGTGTTTTCTAAGGGCCTCTTATCTGTAGTTAGTACGTTTAGAATTCACCGAAATTTTGTGAACCTCTTTGTCTTTATCCCCTATTTCCTCCTCCCCTTTCAATAGCGATTTCGCATTTTTGCTTAGCTCATATAATTCAGCTATTTTTTGAACTTTCTCCAAACTTGGGTTCTCCAATTGAGGACAAGCCGTACGCACATAATCGTCTTGAGTGTGCCTAACTATCATATCTCGTATGTGTTCATCTACCAAAGAATGTTTGCATTCACTGTTGGGACAGACAAAATTACAATCTCTTGCTAGGCCTCTTAAATCGGCTATCCAATTTGAATATTTTTGCTCCCGGGCTTCATTACGCAACTATAGAATTTAAAACGAGCCGAAACAATATGTACTGATGTCTTAAAATGTTCATTTAATTTAGTTGTTAATGCATCAAATGTTAAGGCTGTAATTTCCTCCTCTCCAAACAATTTTTTTAGAAGTATAAAAATATCATTTCCAACCCAAGCTAAAAAATATGCCCTTTTTTGAGCCTCATCTGTTACCTTATTGGCTTCAAAATGTTGTTTAAGACGCGCTAAATAAGTGCTCCATTCCTCGGAGGTATTATAAGGGGGGAAATGAAGGAATAGTAGGATTTGAGGTTACCTTATTTGTATTTGCCATCTGGCTTACTAAGTTTTCCATCCATGCATGTTGTTGTTGCTGCTGAGCATTGATTGCAGTGATTAATTGTTCCACTAATTTCTCCATCGTCGCCAATAATATGGGGGAATTTACAATAAGACTTTTGGGAGTTTAGTACTTTTTACAACTTTTTCAGGGAAAATACTCCCTCATTTCCCTTTATTAGCCTAAAAGAGGTGTCGGTAAGCCAATTTGATCGAGATATATGCCAAAATAACGAAAATTTTGAAGAAATACGAACGCCACATTAAGCATTAAAAAATGTGTTATTACTTACTTTTTGGGTTTTTTCTTTCTCCATTGTAATTTAGATGACAAAAATCTTGCACCTGACCTATTCTGATTGAGATAACTAGATAAATTAATTAAATAGAGTAAAAAAAAAAGATTAATAATTTTGATGATAATTGTTTATTATTATTATTTTTTTTTTTTTTTAAATGAACGATAAAGGAGCTAACTTCATGATCATTAAAAAAAAAACAAAGAATATTTTTTTTTTTTTTACATTAGCTCAACATTCATGATTCTTTCGTTCTTTCCATTTACGAGCGCTATTTGTTTTGTCACTAAGGCTGAGAATTCCCTAGTTGTTTTAAATTTTTTTAATCGAAGGAAACCGAACTTCAACCGAAGGACCGAAACAATTAGTTCGGGACCCCTGAAGTTGTTTTGTCACTAGTGTCGACTTCGGTTCGGTTCGGCTCGGTTTCGGATCGGTTCGGCTCGTCTCAGTTCGGTTCGAAACCATCCAGTTAGAAGCTATTCAGTAGCCCCTTAAAAATAAATTTTCGGGCCCTTCGGTCCCGAAAATTTTTTTTTAAAAGCTACCGAATCGCTTCCTAACTGGATGGTTTCGAACCGAACTGAGGAGCCGACCGAACCGAACTGAGCCGAACCGACCCAAAGCCGAGAATTCCCTAGTTGTTTTGAATTTTTTTCTAAAAATAAAATAACCGAACTTAAAACCGAAGGTTCTCGAGCCGCCTCCGGCGGCTCTCGGACAAGGGATCCCTGCAAGTTCTTTAAAATATTCTGGATGAATATTTTTTAATCTAAAACAGAACCGACCTTAATTAACCGAAAGTCTCGAGCCGCCTCCGGCGGCTCTCGGACAAGGGATTCCTGCAACTTCTTTAAAATATTCTTGACAGTGACGGATCATAAGCAAGGCACGTGTCTAGGGCCCCGTAGATTACGGGGGCCCCCAAAATTGATTAACACATTAATTTTGATCGTGATATAAAATTTCATTTCATTTTTTATAAAAAATTTATCAATTGACTTATGAAAAGAGCATCGGTCCTCCAAAGAATTTGGAAACTTCCGATAAAGACGATAAATCCCTAAATGGACTCAGTAGCCAAGAGTGAAAATGAAAGAAAAAATATTAATTTTATAATAATATTAATAGTAGCCTATATAGAGAGTTCAAATAATAATTGTGGCTAAAAAAGTTGATATTCTTATGTATAGCAAACTCAAGGTTTTTTTTTTTAATAGTCAGTGAATAGTCTTAATTCAATATGAAGTTAGCTCCTTTATCGTTCAATATTTATAAAAATAAACAATTATCATTAAAATTATTAATCTTTTTTTTACTCTATTTAATTAATTTATCTAGTTATCTCAATCAGAATAGGTCAGTCGCAAGATTTTTGTCATCTAAATTACAATGGAGAAAGAAAAAACCCAAAAAGTAAGTAATAAATACATTTTTTAATGCTTAATGTGGCGTTCGTATTTCTTCAAAATTTTCGTTATTTTGGCATATATCTCGATCAAATTGGCTTACCGACACCTCTTTTAGGCTAATAAAGGGAAATGAGGGAGTATTTTCCCTGAAAAAGTTGTAAAAAGTACTAAACTCCCAAAAGTCTTATTGTAAATATTATCCATAGGTTTTTGTGTGCCTGTGTAATATAATGCTGTATAATAAATCCAATTGCCCCAATGAAATCCTTACGTAAGCAATCTACTCCCTCAAATCTTGCTTGTTGTTTGCTTATTATTGCTATGCAAGGGCAGCCGACTTGTTAAACAAACAGCATAACATTTACTTACGTAATAATTGAAAGGCCCTTTATTTATAAATTTTTGTCCTACTGTTTACAAATTTTTAATTTTGGCAACTTTTTCATTGAAAATACTCTCTCCTTTTCCTTTATTAGCCCTAAAGAGGTGGCTGTAAGCCAATTTGATCGAGATATATGCAAAAATAACAAAAATTTTGAAGAAAGCCACATTAACCTATAAAAAAGGAATTTTAACTTACTTTTTTGAGTTTTTTTCTTGATCCATTGTATTTATCAGCTAAATTAACAGCAATTGACCTATTTTGGTTGTGAATACTAGAATATTAAATAAAATAGAGTAGAAAAATTCTTAAAAAATGTTTGTTTATTTATCTGCTATTAACGGTATTGAGGCTAACTTGTTGTTAATCAACCTATTGAATATTTTTTATATTTTTCATAATTATAATAGCATTTCAGCATTCAGGGGTCCGGAGGTGGCTCGAGACCTTCGGTTAATGGGTCGTTTTGATAACTTACTCTACCCCAACATTAAAATATCCTCCCTATGGGGAGAAATACTGGTGTTTGTCCTTCAGCATTAACATAGGGAGGATATTTTAATGTTGGGGTAGGTAAGTTATCAAAACGACCTATTAAGGTCGGTTCTGTTTTTAGATTAAAAAATAACTTTTAAATTTTAAAAATTTTAAAATATATATTAATTTTTGCTGGCCAAATGGTGCAAACGCCCAGGGCCATTGAAAATAAAAATGAAAAATAAAAATAAATAAATAAAATATTAATTAATTAATTAATATAATTTGATTTTTTTTAAATATTCTTTACATTGGATAATTATTCTTTGTTTTTTTTTTTTTTTTTAATTATCATGAAATTAGCTCCTTTATTGTTCATTATTTAAAAAACAAACAATTTTTAATAAAATTATTAATTATTTTTTTAACTCTATTTAATTAATTTCTTTATTTATCTTGTAATCTTTTATTCTAATTTATTTATTTATTTTATTCTTTATTTATCTCAACCAGAATAGGTCAGGTGAGAGATTTTTGTCATCTAAATTACAATAGAGAAAGAAAAAAAACCTAAAAAAGTAAGTAATAATACATTTTTTGATGTGGTCTTCGTATTTCTTCAAAATTTTCGTTATTTTTACATATATCTCGATCAAATTGGCATCTCTTTTAGAGGGAGAATTTTCCCTGGAAAAAGTGGCCAAAAGTGCTGAACTCGCTAACGCCGTATTCTACACTCGCGCCATTTTTAATGTCTTCTGGTTTTAGACGGATAAATTTAAATTTTTATTTTTTTCAAAGATGTTTTTTTGGCTCTAATAAAAATCACATGCCAATTTACTTTAACATACCGTTTACATATTCTATATATAAATGTTTATATTTGCAATTATACAAGGAAGTGATGATGTCTTGGCTGAAAGGCTTACGAGCCTTCTAAGGCACGGCCAGACGTAGTCTAGACTGGCAACAAGCATGTGAAGGCCGTCGGTAATCAAAAAGACTTACGCAGCCACTTCAAGCTCTTCTTTCTTTGTTTTAATTTAACATTCAGACTACAATGAAATAAAAGAGATAAGAAAAAAAAAATATATGAAAATATGTAACGGATTTGCTTTTTTTTCTTACCCCTATAGAATATTTCACAAAATAGAAGTTAAATGGAAATTAAAAAACATTTTTTTACTTTCTCTTACCTCTATATATATATTAATATATATAGAGAGAGAAAGTATTGGTTTCATGTCAAAAATTCGATGTCGAGATTTTGATGGATCTTCACGTTTTGAGGTCCCCTGAATCCAAAAAAGTGGTTTTCGCGACATGGTCTGTCTGTCTGTGTGTCTGTGTGTGTGTGTGTCTGTCTGTGTGTGTGTCTGTGAACAAAATATCTCAAGAACGAAAAGAGCTAGGAAGTTGAAATTTTATATTTAAGTTAGGCACCCCCATGGGACGTGACACGAAGCTTTTGAACAAAATCGACCAAAGAGTACTAGTACTTTACTGATTCACTTTTTCAGTTTTTTTCGATTTTCTCTAAATTTGCTCCAACGATTTTTTTTAAAATTCAAAAATCAATTATTTTTTAGATTCTCTATAAAATGTATATTCTCATTTTGTGATTGAAATCTTCTGAAGACCACTTTACTCTTGTACTCCATAGAAAAGATAGGAGAAATGGTTGCCATGGTAACAAAATATAAATATTTTCCCATACTTATAAATTTTACATCTTGAATTCAATTGTACCCTACTGTCGGAAACTAAATACATGTCGACACAAAAAATCTGGTGTGACAAGCACAGTACACAACTTTCGATTACCAAAGGTAAGAGAAAGTTGTGTGCTGTGCGCCAGTCACACCAGATTTTTTTTTTGTTAGCTCTTATAAACCCCGACTTTCTAAAGCCTCGGATTTCACTTTGATGGGAAATTTGCTACAAAATTTTCATTTTTAAGAAAAATACCACCCAGGACTGTAGAATTAACAATAGGCGGGGTTGAGAGGCGATGTTCAGCCCATGCAGTCTGAAGAAAAAAGTACCAAAAAGTAGCAATTTTTTTATTTTATTTGTACAGCTGACGTTCCGTTGAAGATGTTGGAACCGTTTTCAGGGCTGACAAAATGTCTTTATAAAAGTGTAAAGAAGAAGTTTAGTATGCAGGGACAAATCGTAAAGGTTATGGAAAAAATACACTAGGCGATTGCTTTCTACATTAAAATAATTTTTTGGCAAATATTTCGGATTGCTTACGCAATCCATCCTCAGCGCATCAACTGGAACATTAAAAGACATACATGATACAGCTGATAGGCAATCTTCACACCATTATATAATCAATATACTTACATTATACATATGTGGAGCGTGTTACAAATGGTAAAAATTTGCTATGATAAGCCATTCTTAAAAATTAGAGAGGACCTTTTTTATCGTGCAAGCCACTGGGGAAACTGAAAAAAAATTACAAGATGGTACAATTGGTGAGGTTACTCAGGGTGACTCACTGTGAGCTGCTGGTGAGAGATCACCGCAAATTAAAACGCAGTTTTATCAAGCCGTTTCAAATTGGATAGACTACTGCTGATGGATTTCAGTTCAGAATCGGAATCGGAAAATGAGTGACGAAATGATAGCTGCGGCTCTTCTGATCCAGAAAAAAATCAGAGAAACATTTGTATTTGGACAAAAGAAAAAGTCATGGGGAATTTGCATTAACTAAAGAATTTAATAACATGGCATGGCTCTTATCATATATAATTTGACGCATTCGCACAGCTTCAATTAATTTCTCTTCCATTTTTTGACAAAACACGCCGCGCCGTGACAACTGAAGAAAACTGCGGCATGAGAGTTGCGTTGCTCAGGGACACGTACAGTGAATACTGCCTCACGTCACCCTTCAAATCCTCAAGCAGGCACTGAATTGGAATGGAATAATAATAATTTTCTTTTCATAATTAAGAAGAAAAGGCGAGGGTCCGCCGCAGGAGGGCCCGAGCCAGCTGGCGGTCTTTCTGGCTGGTGTTTTTCGAGAACGTTTTTTTTTTCTCTCATTTTTTTTGTCCCCAAAATCAACAAGCGTTTGGGTCCAAGTCTAACTAACTAACAAGCCTCTTTTTAATTCTCCTGCATCTTTTCAGCCATATGTAGTTCAATTTTTACTTGCTTCAATCTTCAACTTAAAGTGAGATTGATGGAATTTATTTAATTTGTTCGCACTCGATTGCTTTGAAATTGAATTTTTTTTTTGATCGACAAATTCAATTCAATATCTTCTTAAAAAATACATTTATCGAGATTTATCAAATCATTGCTTCTCGCTTCAGCTGAAAATTGTCTTTTGAAGGATATACAAGCAAACCAAACATGAAAATGAAATTTAGATACTTGTACTTTAATTATTTTTAAAAATATTATTACTCTCTCTTACCTATATATATAATATATATTTTTTATATATAATTTTTTTTTCAGTGTAGGTTGAAATTTTATATTTAAGTTTGGTACCCCCTGTGAAATGACACCAAACTTTGGAACAAAAACCGAGCTAGAGTACTAGTAGTTTATTCATGTACTTTTTTTTTTTTTTTTTTTTGATTTTCTCAAAATTCGCTCCAACGATTTTGATTAAAATTCATAAATTAATTATATTTTAGATGCTCTTTAAATTTATATTCTCTTTTTACTTTCTCTTACCTATGTATATATGTAATACAAGGCAAGCAGCGCGGCTTCGCCGCGCCATTCCTAACCTTGGCCCTGGCGGGCGGCGTCTCGGGACGTGATCAGTAGTTTTCCCCTTAATTTTAAAGCCCATATGATTTCTGCCCAAATGAAAATACACTGAATCAAGTTTAAAATAATTGAATATTCGCCCTGCCCGGCCTGTGGGTTTTGAAGACCATGAAAAAATTATGGGCGGGTAGCAAGTCTAAATTTCACTTTAATAAACTGATTAGGAGGACGGGCATGCAAATGAAATCGGACGGGCAAGGCCCTATTAAAAAATAAAGGGTCGGACTAAGCCGAGCGCACAACTTTGCCCACCCACTATTCAAGAAAAGAATATATTGCCCTCCCTCCCTAGAGCCCCCTAATGGTCCGATGGTATACATATTATATATCATTTTACTCAGAAGAAATTCTAGTTTCTGAATATTTCTGAATATATAAAAAAAATTATAGGTTATGTAAGAAAAAAAATATTTCCCCCCCCCCCCTAGAGCTCCCCCTAATGGTCCGATGTTATACATATTATATATCATTTTACTCGGGAGGAAGTCTTGTTTCTGAATATATAAAAAAAAGTATAGGTTATGTAAGAAAAAATATTTGCCCCCCCCCCCCCCTCTAATGGTCCGATGTTTAGCAAAAGCTTTTCACTTCTTGGCCTCTACCCCTAGTTTATGGGTGCAAAATTTCAAAACAATTGAACAAATAGTTTTTGAGTTTTCGTTGACGAAAAAATTTACCACAGACACACACACACACACAGACATCATTCCAAAAACTACTTAAATGGATTCAGGGGACCTCAAAACGAATTTTGGCAGCTTCAGAAAAATTTCGATTTTTTTTTACGATTACATTAACTTTACCTCAACCTACGGTTGATGGGCAAAGTTAAAAATAAACAATTTTAAAATATTTCTTTTTTCTGACATCTGAAAAAGTTTATTATTTATTATAAATTTAAATATGTAAAAAAATTAAATATTTTTAAATAATTTTTTTTTTTTATTTGATGTATTATTTAAAACTTTTTATTAAATAAAAGAAATTTTATACAATGTATGATTCAGGGGTATCATACATCGTCAAAGTCTTAAATGGCCTAAGTTGCCGAAAAGACTGTGAGAATGTGAGTGTGAATGAGAAAAAAGTGTGAATGTTTAAAAAAAAAAAATTCCTAGACATTCATTCATTCATTCACTAAATTTTCGTCGGTACGGGAGGGTTTGAAAAATTTCCGGGTCTGAAGAATGGTAAAAATACCCGGCGCTAAGTAAAAAAAATAAGAATATGAGCCAAATGAAATGTTGTGGTCGTGGAAGGCTCTATGAGGGAATGAATTGAAAATGATTTTTTTGCTATGTTTTGAAGATATCTAAAGAAAAAATTGAAATAATCTATAATTTCGTTCATTTTAGATACTAAGCCATGCCTGAGAATACTGCAATGTGGATCATTCAGAGCAATCAAACAAAAAAAAAATTTCTTACATTTTAGAAGTGGTTTTAAATACCCTAAACAATGTCTGAATTAAATGAAATGGTATTCATTTTTTACAAAATTTAATCTAAAATGTGAAAACCTTTTGATATCCAAGATATCTTTTACCATTAAAAAGATATAGCTAAAATTGTATAGAAATATCTCGGAAAAAAAATATCTACTTAAAAGTTTGTCTCGTGATTGACGAATAGATAGTATACTAAACCATGTCTGAGAATGCTGTAATGTGGCTCATTTGTTTCCAAATTTAATGTAGAATAATACAAAATTATGAGATTGAAGATATCTCTTACCATTCAAAAAATATAGGCGAAAATTGAAAGAAACTCTTCAAACAAACAAACAAAAAATAAAAAATTTCTTCCATTTTTAGAAAAAGTTTAAAGAACTTAAATAGAGGCTTATCAGGTCCAAACTGGGCTCGTTTTAAAGGAAATTTAATGTAGATTATAAAAAGTAAATCATATCTAAGACATTGATAATCGTTTAAAAAATATGGCCATGAATATGAAAAAAATTAATAAAAAAAATTTTGTATCACACGCCAAAAGTTGCACAGCCGCTAAACAATGCCTTAGAATAGTGCAAAGGGTCTCATTGTTTTCCAAATTTAATGTAGAAAAATACAAAATTATGAGATTGAAGATATCTCTTATCATTCAAAAAATATAGCCAAAAATGTAAAAAAATAATCGGCTAAAAATGAGTTTTTTGTAATTTAAAAAAAAGGGGGTATAACTTTTTCATGATTTTGGATTTTTCTAGTCGTCAGCAGATGGTACTGAATCAAATAAAAAAACCGCAATTGTCTAGCTTGTCTAAAGACACAGATGTTTAAAAACCATCTCAAAAAATGAAAATTTTCGTGTTATTTTTTTTCACACTTGAAAATTAAATAGAAGGGGTTGATAAAAAAAAATGAAATTTACCTGACTTAAAGTATAGGATGTGAGGAACATTTCGCAAAAAAATTATTGAAATTGGACAATAAATACTGAAGCAAAAAAACAATGAAAATGAACTGAAGCCGCGGCAAAATCATCAAAAATGAGGTTCTTTTTGCACGAATTATTTATATGTGTAAACAAACCTCAAAAATATTTAAAAGAGGTTTGTCATTTTCAAAATTTAATGCAGATTATTGACCAATTCAGATATTGAAGATATCTTTAACCGTTTAGAAGATATGAGTGAAAAATGAAAAAATATCGTGAAATTTTTGAAAAAACATCGGAAAAAATGAGTTTTTTCCCTCTTAAAAAAAAGTGGTACAACTTTTTTAAGATTTTG
>JAKCPI010002475.1:0-27685 GCA_023213315.1 Euborellia annulipes
CCATATAAGACTTTTTTTTACGATACTCAGGATTTTAGTAATTATCTATTGGGGGCCCAGGCTTTCTTATTTAAGCCATTTGGTATCAAGGGCGGATACAAGGGAGGGGGTGTAAAGGGATAATTATCCCCCTCCCCGAGATTTGAAAAAAAATTTACTTTTAATGTAAAATTTTAAAAATTAATACGTAAAAATTTGATTTGTATTTATATTCTGGCAAACAAGTACAGAATGCGTCTTTAAATTACTGAAATTAAGAAAAAAATGTGTGTTGTGCGACCAGTCACAGCAAATTACCCCCCCCCCCCGAGAAACACCTCTGGATCCGCCCTTGTTTGGTATCCAAATGGTATATAAGGCAGGCGCGCTACCAACTACACCAAGCCCGAGGGCTGTCCCGTCATTATTCATTCAAATAATTGGTAGACCAATATAATTTGTCTGACTACTATGATAAGTAGCGAGACTGTGTTAAATTTTAGGAACTTCTAAAATGTTTGATTAACAAAATTTAGATCTAGCCCCTATATATTTTTCTGATCCTTGCTCTCTAAAAGTATAAATACTTTCTCGTATAGTATATAAAGAGAAAGTAATGTAATCGTCAAAAATGCGACTTCGAGATTTCGATGATTCTCCACGTTTTAGGCCTCCCTGTGTCCAAAAAACCCATTTTGGGCATTGTCTGTTCTTCAATGAAAAAAGAACTATTTAGTTTTCGAAAGAGTTGACGACACAGTCAACATAGATTTTTTTACTTTCTCTTACCTATGTATATATTTAATAGATATATAGAGAGAAAGTATTGGATTCATGTCAAAAATTCGATGTCGAGATTTTGATGGATCCTAACGTTTTGAGGTTCCCTGAATCCAAAAAAGTGGTTTTCGCGACATGGTCTGTCTGTCTGTCTGTGTGTCTGTCTGTCTGTCTGTGTGTGTTCAATTTTAAGCATGAAGGAATTGAGCTATGAGGCTGAAATTTTATATTTAAGTTAAACACCCCCCGGGACCAAGAAAATACGCTTTTAATCAAAATCGGCCAAAGAGTAATAGTACTTTACTGATGTACTTTTTTTCAGTTTTTTTCGATTTTCTCAAAATTCGCTCTAACGATTTTGATTAAAATTCAAAATTCAATTATTTTTTAGATGCTCTTTCAAATGTATATTCTCATTTTGCTCTCAAAATTGTTTGAAGCACACTTTACTCTTGTGCTTCATAGAAAAGATAGGAGAAATGGTTGCCATGGTAACAAAATATAAATATTTTCCCATACTTAAAAATTTTACATCTTAATTCAAATGTTACGTACTGTCGGGAACTAAATATAAGTCGACACGAAAAATCTGGTGTGACAAGCACAAAACACAACTTTCGATTACCGAAGGTAGAGAAAGTTGTGTGCTGTGCGCCAGTCACACCAGAATTTTTATTATAAGTTGTTTGTAAAATTTCGTTGCCATTTTTCAATAAAACACAAAGATGGTAAATTTTAGAGTAGATCAATTGAATATTTTCCTAGACTTTTCACTTTCATTTATCATTTCATTTTATTTACTGGTTACTGCGTGCGATTGTCATCTTGTTAGAGGCGACACGGAGTAACTCGACTAATCGATATCAAATTCCGAGCCTCTAGAGATAATCTCTAGAGCAGTGTTTATTAAAGTGATCCGTGATGAAGTCGCATGTGAACTACGGTCTATCTAAAACAGCCATTCTCTATCTTTTACACAATTACTTTAAAGGAATCAAGAGTTTGTCATGTTTACATTAATTGTTTAATTAGAAATTCGGACACTTCTTGGAAAAAAATTTGGTGTGACAAGTCATAGAACACAACTTCCTCTTACCTTCGGTAATCGAAAGTTTTGTTCTGTGCTTGACACACCAGATCTTTTGTGTTAAGATATATTTAGTTTCCGATAGTTCGGAACATTTGAATTCAAGATGTAAAATGTACACTGATAAAAAGAAAACTTTGAGTCAACGTGGTTTCAGTTGAGTCAAATACATGGCGTATTTACGGGCGGCGAAATACTCTACTACCTGGGTTTAAGTACGGCGCGTATTTGAAGGGGATCGTTCATTTTATTTATAAGGTTAGTATATATAGATATATACACTCTACATCCCCTACTTTTTTAATATAAACATATCTATTTTTTTTTTAAATGTTTAATTAAGAATTTAAATAATTTATAATCAAACAATTAAAATTTAATGTTTAATTAATAATTATTGATTGGCAATTTGAAATACAATTTTTTTGCACTGATACCCCCTGGGTATCTCCACAACTAGTTGGAATTTTGAAACGCGTTAAGGAGGATGAAGCGGACTAGCCGCGAGAACGGAACGGGTAGTTAATGCTTTTGCCTCGTCCCTGGACTCACCTGAGGTTGGCAACGGATTTGAATTCACCGCCTCCTTGTTCCTTTGTTGTCTTTATTCAAAAAGATGCATCAAAATCTTACAATTCAAGAAAATACTGTATGTTGATTTACAATTAATTTAGAAAAATAGTGAAGGGGCATAACTTAAATAAATAAAAATACTCGATTTGTTAAAGAATTTAATTCTCTACAATTTCTCTAAAAACACCATTTCGATTTACGGCATAGTTTTAGAGTTATTTACGAAAATATGTTCCGATTTTTTTTTTCCAAGATGCAGGTCGAACGAAGTTGAGAGAGTGGGAAGTTAGATCGGAATTTTCATACTCGGATGGAATGGGAGAACTCCAACAATTCCCAACATTCTTTGAATTATTTCCAACTAAAATAACTTAATACTAGCCGCGACGCCCGCCTTCGGGGTGCCGCGCTCTCCTTCAACTGCGCCTTAATTAAAATGTATTGTTGGGAGTTAATCAATTTGACTTGGGAATGGATAATTCCATTTTTTTTAAACCCCAAACTTGTAGTGTTTAATTATACCATAGAGCACTCTTGTGCGCTGCCAATTTTAGAAATGTATATAGTAAAAATTATCCTTTTTTACTTAAGTTTAAATGAAAGAAAACGAACATAAAAAACGTAAAAAAGATCGAGACTGTTAAATGCAGAAGAGTAGCATTGTTATTTTTACGAGCAAATATAAATTAAATTATCAAACAAACCTCAAGCTCAAATTCCTCATTAAAGTATATTCTTATTATTAACTTGTAATTAAACCCTTAATAAACATTCTAGTACATATTATTCTATTTTACATTCAAAATTATAATCATAAACTATTTTACACAGTGTATTATAGAAAAGTAAACAACTCTTAACTTAACTTTTTTATAAAGATATATATATATATAGATATAGATATATACATTCTACATCTTCTATTTTCTTGTTATATGAAAAAACTTATTTGTTTTCTTTTTTTTTTAAGTTAAAAAAGGTTGAATTACTGCGATAGAGGGATGAATGCGTTGAGTTACAAATAATTTATTTACCTGTCATCATTCTCTCCTTTATAAAAGTCCTTTTTAATGTCAAGATTACCGATAAGTCCACGGTCACTTTGATAGTCCAAATTTCCAGTTATGTCTGGTTCATTGTCAGCGGACACTAACAAGAGCGTCCCCAAGCAGCATTTAAAGTTTAAATGACTACACTGTTACCTTGAAGTTAACTTTAAAGTAATTTTTACCAGAGAGCGCAACGTATTTATATCGGTATGATTACCGGATAATTCCCAAAGTGGGGAATAGGATTGTGGTCTTTTTTACTACACAAAAACTTTAGCTGGAACGGTAATAATCACGTTACAGATTCGTAATAGGTACATAATGGTTACGTGAAGGTTTGGTAATTTTTCCCAATTATTCGATAGTTGAACCTCGGCTTTCCATTCGTTTATATTCGGAAATTATTTTAAAGAAATGGCATCATGCAAGTTTATCAAGAAATATGTCTATTTTAATGGTAAAAGAAGATGGCCGGAAAATGTTAAATTTTATTCACAGGCGAAAGAGGACTTGGATTGGAAGAAAATACAAACGCTCGAAATTTTTTTGATAAATATAATGATTATACTTCGAATAAAATTGTGCGCCCTAACAAATATGTAGTTTTACGAATATTTTTTTATAAATGTCAAAATAAATAAAACCAACATTTTCAAAAAAACGGCTAATAATCATGTTTAATTATTTTGGTAGGTACAAATTTACATAAGTTTGTAAGTAATGGGCTTTATTTATCATAAATTATTGTTTATTTCATTAATTGGCAGGTTATTATTATTTAACCATTATACAATACGACATCTTTATTTAAATATTACTTTAAAGTATTATTTTTCACTTTTAAGTCATTTTGACTATTTTTATAGTAAGAATTCCTTAAAAATAATTAATATGTCTTAGTAATATAAGGTAAAATTAAAAGAACGTGTAGAATTAAATTATAACATTTTATTGCGAGACAAGAATATCAATAATAAATAAACAATCAACAATGAATGACGTCATCCCCGAGGAGATCTAGGTGGCGCCTACTTCCCTCCGCCTCCAGGTGGCTTCGCTTATATATATCATACCTTCCCGTTTAATTTGAAGTTATGGGCTGAATCTACAGGGAGGCTTACGAGGTCTCGTCGATCTTCTTAACCCTTCCTGAGACTCTGGAGGAATGGTCGATCTCAAACCTTCTTGAGACACTGGAAGTGGGGTAACCGGAACAGACGATGACGGTTGGGCAGATATTGAGACTGGCGTGCGAGAGGGAGTGAAACTTGGCAGTGATCCCGAGGAACAGGTAGCGGCGGCATCCCTAAGATGAGTGGCCAGATTATCGTTTAGACTTGTGTGCGAATTCCCTCCTTGTAACCACCTTTTGCGTATTTGGTTCTGATGGCGCACCTTCACCCCCTTCTCGGTCTTCACCTTGAACATAATATGCCCAAGATGTTCAAGGATCTCTCCCGGAACCCAGAACTCTTTATTTATGGCATAGTATTTTATAAATACTGGGTCTCCAGGCTTGAACTTGTTAACAACTTCTTCCTTCTTGGCCGATATATGCTGTCCTGCTACTGGCGCCATCAAAGACAATTTTATGCGCGGTTGTCGCCCATGCAGCAATTCTGCTGGTGACTTATTATTTATTGACGGAGTAGTTCTGTATGTTATTAATAATCTTCCCAATGCTGTGTTTATGTTCTCTCCATTACTGCAGGCCTTCTTCATAGCTTCTTTAAAGGTACGTACGAATCTTTCAGCTTCGCCGTTGGATGCCGGATGAAATGGTGCTGTGGTGAGGTGAGTGATATCGTTTTCTTTACAAAATTGCCCAAATAATTTGGATGTAAATTGGGTGCCATTGTCGGACACTATTGTGCTTGGTAATCCTTCTATTATGAAAATTTTCCTAAGAGCATCAATTGTGTTATTTGTAGTAATACTGGACATTGTTAGTACATAAGGAAATTTGGAGAAGGCGTCAACTACAATCAACCACATTTTACCCATAAAGGGACCAGCAAAATCAATGTGAATCCTTTCCCATGGGTGGTTAGGAGGAGGCCATGAGATATATTGGGTTGGTGGATTAGGTTTATTTTCTTGACATGCCTGACAATTTCTCGAAACGTCCTCAATATCGGTGTTTATGGTTGGCCACCAACAATACCTTCTTGCAATTTGCTTCATCCTAACAATTCCCCAGTGACCCTCATGAAGCAGTTCGAGTACCTCTTTCCGCAGGCTTTTCGGAACGACAACTCTCGAATTTTCGTTTTGTAATACCAGTACTCCACAGTGTACTGAAAGTGCAAACTGCCTGTTGTAGAATGGTTTTAAATCATTATTATCAATGCTTTCTGGCCAACCATTCTCGACGTAATAAAGGACCTGAGCTAATAAGGGGTCAGTCAAGGTATGGTCCTTTAAAATTATAGGCGTTATTGGAAAATTGTTAAGTTCACTACTTAACTCCTCATGTATAAGAAGGCAGGCTTCTTCTGATTTATCAAATGTTAGATCTGGCCCAATGGGGAGCCTCGATAAAGCATCGGCATTAAGGTGCTTGTTCGTAGGTCTATATCGAATCGAATAATCATAGCCCATTAGGAGAATAGCCCAACGTTGAAGACGTTGTAAGGTAGTCACTGGTAATTTTTTATTTGGATTAAAAATTGTCACCAAGGGTTTATGATCAGTCACAATTTCGAAATGTCTCCCATATAAATAATGATGAAATTTCTTAACACCAAATATAATTGAGAGAGCTTCCTTTTCCAATTGGCTATACCCTATCTCATGTTTATTCAAGGTCTTTGATGCGAAAGCAATAGGCCGTTCGAGTCCATTAATTTCCTTATGGGAAATTACGGCTCCAATCCCATAGGATGAAGCATCCGTTGCTAACATTAAAGGTGACTCTGGCCTATAATGGGATAAAGAAGCAGCATTGGCTATAAAATTTTTCAAACGTTGATAAGATTCTTCTTGCAATTTATTCCACACAAATTTAGCATTCTTCTTCCTTAGTGTATTCAAAGGACCAGCCACTTCTGAAAAATTTGGTATAAATCTATTATAATAATTGACTTTCCCTAAAAAGGATTGTAGCTCTTTTAGATTCTTTGGTCGTGGAAGGTTTTTTACAGCTTCCACTCCTGAAGTGGAGGGACGCAGTCCTTCTGAAGAGAGAATAAAGCCCAGATACTCTACTTCTGATTTAAAAAAATCACACTTTTTTATGTTACATCGAAGTCCATGTTCTTCTAATCGTGAAAATAGTTTCCCTAAAGTTGCCAAATGGCTAGAATCATCGCTGCCAGTTACAATTATATCATCAAGATAATTAACACAACCTGGTAATCCGGTAATTATTTGCTCGATAAATTTTTGGAATATTGCAGGAGCCGACGCTATTCCAAAAGCTAACCGCTCATACTGGTACAACCCTTGAGGTGTATTAATAACAGTCAGCTTTTTTGACTCTTCATCTAATTCTAATTGGAGGTAAGCATCAGATAAGTCAATCTTAGAGAACATTCTACCATTGCGCAGCCTGTGAAAAAGCTCTTCAGGACGTGGAATTGGAAACTGCTCAATCTGAAGTTGTGGATTAAGGGTAACTTTAAAATCACCACAAATTCTAATAGACCCTGAAGACTTTGGAACCACAACTATAGGGGCTGCCCATTCACTGTAGGTAAGGGGTTTTATAATTCCTTTCTCCTCAAGGCGATTTAATTCGGCTTTTACAGCGTCCTGTAGTGCGAATGGAATCAGCCGCGGTTTGAAAAACTTCGGTTTCGCATCAGTTTTCAGGTAAAGTTTAGCTTTAAAAGTTGTGCATTTACCTAGGGAAGCCTCAAACAATTTCTCATGTTTCTTTAATAACTCCTCTACTTCTGGTTTATCTATTTTAGGTGACTGAACCTCCACAGCGTTTATTAAGTCTACGTCAAAATTTATTTTTTCTGCTATAGTAAACCCAAAACTTTTAAACCATGGGATTCCAAAAATATTTGAGGCCTTTGGAGAATCCACTACGAACAATCTTAACTGTAGAACTTTGGATCCTATAGTAGCATTGCATATGAACCACCCCTTAATTGGAATCTTTTGACTACAAAAAGCTTTTATTTGGGTGCTGGCCTTTTTTAATGGCGGGGATCCCAGGGCATGATAAGCTTCTTGGCCTATAATAGAAATAGATGCTCCAGAATCTAAGAGAAACTTCAGAGGTTGACCGTTTATGCCCACTGTAACGTAATACAGGGAATTACTATGGCTTATCAAACTATTGACTTCGGAACTTTCCTCTTCGTCTGCGATCAGGTCCTCCGAAAGAGCGTTAGATTGTTCTACTCTAGATAATCTTTTATTAATAGGAGCTGACCTCCTACTACGGAGTTTACTTAAACAAACGGCTTCGATATGCCCGATTTTATTACAAAAATTACATTTAGTATATAAGAATCTACACTCAGATCTTGTATGATCTATCTCGCATTTTGGGCAAGATTTGAATGTTTTATTCGCTTGTTTTGCCAAATTATTTCTAAAATTAGTGTTTTCTAAGGGCCTCTTATCTATGTAGTTAGTACGTTTAGAATTCACCGAAATTTTGTGAACCTCTTTGTCTTTATCCCCTATTTCCTCCTCCCCTTTCAATAGCGATTTCGCATTTTTGCTTAGCTCATATAATTCAGCTATTTTTTGAACTTTCTCCAAACTTGGGTTCTCCAATTGAAGACAAGCCGTACGCACATAATCGTCTTGAGTGTGCCTAACTATCATATCTCGTATGTGTTCATCTACCAAAGAATGTTTGCATTCACTGTTGGGACAGACAAAATTACAATCTCTTGCTAGGCCTCTTAAATCGGCTATCCAATTTGAATATTTTTGCTCGGGCTTCATTACGCAACTATAGAATTTAAAACGAGCCGAAACAATATGTACTGATGTCTTAAAATGTTCATTTAATTTAGTTGTTAATGCATCAAATGTTAAGGCTGTAATTTCCTCCTCTCCAAACAATTTTTTTAGAAGTATAAAAATATCATTTCCAACCCAAGCTAAAAAATATGCCCTTTTTTGAGCCTCATCTGTTACCTTATTGGCTTC
The DNA here is from genome assembly GCA_023213315.1 of Euborellia annulipes. Taxonomy (NCBI): domain Eukaryota; kingdom Metazoa; phylum Arthropoda; class Insecta; order Dermaptera; family Anisolabididae; genus Euborellia; species Euborellia annulipes. The sequence goes on from JAKCPI010002475.1 coordinate 8,587, forward strand.
AAAATGTTGTTTAAGACGCGCTAAATAAGTGCTCCATTCCTCGGAGGTATTATAAGGGGGGAATGAAGGAATAGTAGGATTTGAGGTTACCTTATTTGTATTTGCCATCTGGCTTACTAAGTTTTCCATCCATGCATGTTGTTGTTGCTGCTGAGCATTGATTGCAGTGATTAATTGTTCCACTAATTTCTCCATCGTCGCCAATAATATGTCTTAGTAATATAAGGTAAAATTAAAAGAACGTGTAGAATTAAATTATAACATTTTATTGCGAGACAAGAATATCAATAATAAATAAACAATCAACAATGAATGACGTCATCCCCGAGGAGATCTAGGTGGCGCCTACTTCCCTCCGCCTCCAGGTGGCTTCGCTTATATATATCAATAATACTGAAGAGACATTTTTACTCTACAGTGACAAATATTACCTTTTAGTTATTTTTATAAGTTATTTTAGGTTAGACTTACTTATAGGTTATATTAAGGGGTTTTTTTATGGGAAAATAACTTCAGAAATTACGTCGAAATTTTATCACTTTTACCGTAACAAAGTGGTGGCTGCTACTTGATTTTATTACTTCAAAGTAATTTTTATTTTAAAGTAATATTTGCCACGGTAGCGCTACTAACATTTTTACTTTTGAGTAAAAAAAAACTTATAAGTAAATTCTTTGAGTAGATTTCACCAAATATTTACCTATGAATATTACCATTAGGTAGACAACTTGGAAGTTTAATTTGGTAGTAAAAATAACGTTATTTTTCCTGTGCTATTTACTTTAAAGGGAATTATTACTAAAAAGTTCCATAAATAAGTTTAATTAACTACATTTTTCCTCTCCAAAAGTAAAAAAAACTTTATGCTAGTAATTCTTACGGAAAATGCTGCTTGGGTCATGACGACAAAAACCAACAGCCTCTGCATCTTGACTCACTTCAATTGACAGTCTGCTTGGTATTTCTGCCTTTGACTCTTTTTTATAGGCACTGGTCCTCTTAAATGGGAGTCCCATTTCATTAATTGCCAGAAATCCCCGCCAATTGCCATTTTCCTCTCTTTAATAATGATATCAATTACAAAATCTTGGCTTTTGAATCATATTTGACATTTCATTTATTTTTTAACTTAAATAGATAATTGAGGTATAGTCCAGTCAATAACCCGACTAACATTTCACTTTTAAGTTGTTTATAAAGAGCTTATTATATATAGATATATACACTCTACATCCCCTACTTTCTTGTTATAAAAAAAACCTTCCCTCTTTTCTTTTTAATAATGTTTAATTAATAATTCAAATAATTAATTAAATCTAACAATTAAAATTAATAATTATATTCTTGAATATTTTCAAGTATAATTAAAAGTAAAAATAATTAATTTAAATTAACCTAAAAATTAGACTAATTTTGCATTATTATTATTATTATTATTAATATTATTTTTGTATTGTAAATCTCTACCATGTATATTCTCTAAAAGGGAGAGGTTAACTTGTAACATCATAAATTGGGTATTAAAATAAATTAATGACATTATTCGCAATCGATTAGGGCTATCTGTTACACCAGCGTTAAAAAATGCTATTCTCTTAAGTTTTAACAGCGACGCTAACATGTTACTTTTATCTCAAAGCTTTCAAAACCTTTCTTTTTGGTTAAAGACGCCATTTTGATGCATTAAATATGACCTGGACATGACATTCATTTTTAACACTATTGAATAAATGTTAACGCGTTGGCGTTGAAGTTTTAACTTACAGAATAACAATTTGAGGCAAGGAGGTGTTAAAATGAATTAACGCTGATTTTAGATGTTAAAAATTAACGTTTTTGCTTAGAGAATAGACCCGGACGACATTTTGTTTTACATTCTGTTTGCTTTTATTATTTGGCTCTCCTGATCGTTCGATTATTAAGTTGTTTATTAAGAAAGAGGTTATTATATATAGATAAATACATTCTACATCCCTTACTTTCTTGTTATATGAAAAAACTTATATCTCTTCTCTTTTAATGTTTAATTAAAGGTAGCATTCCGATCTCGGCAGCGGCTGCCCAGCAGCGACTGCCCGGCAGCGACTGCTGGGCCGCGTCGCACCGCTCAAATGGATTTCTATGAATTAGCTTCCGACTCAAGCGACCCAGCAGCGCCGCCGGGGGGGGCGCAGTGGCTGCCTGATTTCAGCAGCGCTGCCCAGCCGCTCCGAGAGCAGTCTCGGCAGCGCTGCTCGCTTCAAATTGCCAAGATTGCGACATTTACTGTAGAAAATGATAAGTTTTTGGTTGATTTAATTTCTAAAAATCCAGCGCTGTACGATTCTTAACTAAAATTCTAAAAGGATATTGTTGTTCGGGAAAATATATGGGAGCATATGAATCAATAATGAATCAATTTCATTCCTCTTTGATGAAAGTAATAGCAACATTATTTCGTCTTCCTCTTCTTCGTCTTCAATCAGTCTCTTCACGAGTTCTCTCTTTCGTTCATTTAAATTTGACATAGTTATATATTAAAGGTACGTACACATCTGCACTCTGCTCTGCTCGCGAGCAGTTCGCGGCTCGTGTTCGTTGCTCGTCCAATTTTCATTGAAATTATTTATTTTGACGAACCTGCCGCGATCCAAAGAAAAGCCACGAACATTTAGTTAATTTTTTTTTTTTAATGAAATCCGATTCTTTTCAAATATTTGTATTATAATTCTTCATTTATTGATAATAATATTATTAAAATTTACTTTAAAAAAACTATTTATATAAATTATAGCATATATTAAGGAAATAATAAATACATACATATAATCAACCTCATCTGGTCTCTTAAATATGATAACTATGAAGATAATATTAAAAACATTATTTTAATAATGATTTAGAGAAGAATTATAAAGGCTGTTTGGTTACTGCCGGGCAGCGGTCGCAGCTATCCGAATGCTTCTGGCAGCGCCGCACAGCAGTCGCTGCCGGGCAGTGAGTGCTGCCGGGCAGTCGCTGCCGGGCAGTCACTGCCGAGATCGGAATGCTACCTTTAGACTTCAAATAATTAATTAATTCTAACAATTAAAATAAATTCTCAAGTTTAATTATACGCAAAAATAATTAAAATTAGAGCAATTTCCTATTATTATTATTTTTTTTTTTTATTGTAAATCTCAACGACATTTTGTTTTATATTCCGTTTGCTTTTATTTGGCTCTCCCTTGATCGTTCGAATGGCGCTTTAAAGTCGAGGAACGAGATGGTGAACTTGAACCTTTTGCACTTTCCCTCTCTCTTTCTTTCTTTCTTTCTTTCTAAGCCACCACATACATATACATTTATTTAGTGTGTGGTGGATCGATTTTCTCTCTCTTTCTCTCTTATCACACACACACACACACACATACCCATTTAAAACATTGAGTGGCTGATCATTTGCTATTCAAACGGATAAACAACAAAACCTGAACTGAATTTCAATATTGAAATTTATTTGAGACCATCTTTGTTTTTTGTTTTTTTGTTTTCTAATGTTATGCCATCGCCTAAGCAAAAGCCCGTGCAACGAATTATTGCATTATACTTTTTCAACAATATTAGAGATTTTATGTCATAAGGACTCCAGAAATGTAAAAGAAGCCTATTTTTTTAGGACCGGTTGTTTCAGTTCTAGTCAACTAACTTATCCGCCAGGTAGCATATTAGAGATATACTAGACATGAACACGCTTAACCTTTAAGTTAAAAAAAAAATGAGTTTTTCACATATAATTAGCTCGCTGAGGCACAACATAGTTGTGGAGATAATATTCTTAAAAATTATAAAAAAAAAAAAAAAAATTGAAATAATTAATTAATAATTAAAAAAAGAGATATGTATTTTCATATAATAAGAAAGTAGGAGATGTAGAGTGTATATATCTATATATAATAACCTTATAAATAAAATTATAAACAATTTAACTTGAAAATTAGGATTATTAACTAAAGGAATAAATATGGCAATTTCTTCATATAAATAAAATTAATTAATTTTTTTTTTTTTTAATTTAAAAAAATTTCCAAAAAAATAAATAAACAAGGCTTGTCGCCGGAACGAATTTGAATCAGGGGGGGCAAAAAAATTTTTTTTAGAAAATTAAAATAATTCACTATGTTCAAATAGTATAAAACAAAAACAAATCTACTATAAAGCTTTAAAAATTTTAAATAAAATCACAATTTTAATAAAATTAAAATTTTAAAAAATTTGCTAGTGATTTTATCAAAAATTTTTGGAAAAACTGAAAAAAAATGAATTTCTTACTCTTTTAATTTTTTTTTAATTTAGATTTTATTTTTCAACAGTAAAAATATATCATTTTTAAAAATAAATGAAATAAAAAAGAAGAAATTTTGCCCCCCCTCTGCCCCCCCCTGTAGGATGCCAGGGGGGCAATGTACCCTTGCCCCCCCCCCCCAGTTCCGGCGCCTATGGATTAGCGTAACTAGAAAATAATAAAAATAGTACACTTATTTTTTAAGTCTTGTGATTTACGAGTATTTACATTTGCTAACTCTTTGTTATTATTTAATAGTTTTGATATCACATCCTTTTATCATTTTTATTTATATATTCAGTTTGAATCACCATACCCCCCCCTCTCTCTTCATGGACCTTGATCTATATTCACAATAGTTATTTTTATTTTTTTTTTTTTCCTATCTCAATAGAGATTAATTAACTCCAATAACAGAGAAACGAAGGAGACATTGGCAATGCTTGAAAATTTTCAAGATTCAAACTCATGTTGTGTAGCATTGGGGCGTCTATGGGTCGTTTTGATAACTTACCTACCCCAACATTAAAATAGCCCCCCTATGGGGAAATACATGGTGTGTGTCCTTCAGCATTAAAATAGATGAAGGACAAACACCATAGGGGGGCTATTTTAATGTTGGGGTAGGTAAGTTATCAAAACTACCCATAAGGGGGAGGGAGATTAGAATCCGCCATTTTGTTCCCATTTTTTTTTGACGGGAAGTCATAGGAAACGTAAATGTTCTAACCTCTATTTCAAAATTGACAAATATTTGACATTATCATTAAAGTATACTGTATATTTAATAATAACATATATATTTCCAATTAAAATAAATTGTTGCTTATTTATTTTAAGTTAAGTTTTCACGAGAATTATTACAATTAAACCTTTTTTTTGTCAAACGCCAAATGCTGTCATTTCGTATAATTAATATTTTAAAGTTTTACTTGTAGCACAATGTATTCATTTTAATTAGTATTATCGGGACATTCAAATGAAAGGAAAATATGAAATTTTAATATGTTAAATAAGGAGAAAAAAAAATATATTTTAATATTTTTTACATGGTAAATATAAGCATGTTTGGAAACAAAATGGCCGATTTTGATTTCGACCAATTAGCATCTAGTCCAGACTATTTTAAATACAGTGACTATAGGAAAGAATAGAAACAAATAAAACTTTGATTTATTTATTTATTAAAAAATATTAAATAATAAAATAAATATAAAGGAATGGAGATATTTAAAAAAAGAAGGTTGTTGTTGTTGTTGTTGTTGTTCCCGTTTAAATCGACGATTATATTCAAGATATGCTCCATAGTTGGGTTTCATCCCTCTGGCTGGTCCAGAGATGCCTCTCGCAGCTTCCCCTCTGAAATTCAACGTCGAGTCTTTGGTTGAATGGAGATTATAATCAGCGCCGACGGATGCAATGGCTCCTAATCCTCTTTGATACTCAACGCCGCCGCCGAAATGTCCTCGTGGGTCTTCATGTTGATATCCTACTCTGCCTGAGACACTCGGATCCTCTCTATGCCCTGGGCCGATTAATACTTTCGAGACACTCCCGCCACCTGTCAATCTACAACAAAATTGCAATTAATAAATAAATAAATATTGATTTATTATTTCTCTCTATTTACCTGTCATTTGGTGTGAAATGATAATCGCCTTGCACTCCGACGTCGCCTATCAGTCCTCGGCCTCTTTGATAATCCACACCTCCTGTCATCCCTCCGCCGGCTCCTTTCTTCTCCTCGCATAACACTAATGATGACGTCATCACCAGCATCATCATCGATGCACAAGTAGAATAAAAAGACATTTTCTTTTCTCTTCTTTGTGATTGTATCAAACTGAATGTAAATTCCTCTAAGCTCTCTTGCAAGGGGGGATCCCCTTTTCCCAGTTCGTTTTTTTTAAGGGAATTTCCTTTTTCTTTCTGACTTATCTCTATCGGAGCAGATTGTTTTTATTTAATTTTAAAAATGCTTTTATTTAATTTACTTTTTCAAGGCCATCAATTTTTAAAAGACTTTCCGTTGAGCTAGAAATCTGAAATTTTATATTTATGGACCATTTCACGCAGGGTTATCGTGTAATTATTTATTAAAAAAATTGAAATTTAAAATGTAGTCTATGGGGAATGTCGACGAAACGCACCCATATCGAATTATATAGCCACTCCTGATAGAGATACAAAAACAAAAAACTTATATTTTATCAATTCACTTCCGAGGAATATGTTAAACATAAAATCAAAAAATTCTTCCGAAGGCTTTTAAAGATATATTAACAAGAAAGTCAAAAAAATCCCGAAAATGACAGTAGGCTAAATTTAAAAATAAGGAAGTCACGAGACTCAGACCAGTCTGGCAACGTTGCATAAAATAATACCCTTTTCTCGCTGTCGGTTACATTTTTTTTCTCCATTTTACGATATTTTTTCTCGCAAATCGTCCATTGTGTTTAAACTGATTTGCATTAAACATTGTAATATATTAAATAAAATAAAATTTAAGGCGTTTAAGATTTAAAATAGATAGTTGATGAATGCAATGTTGCCAGTTCTATATTACGTGAAAAACTGCTCAAGTCAAAAGTCATTCATTTATTATTTTTGGTAATTAAATTATTAACTTAATACAATTATAAACTCTGATAGGTCACGACTAAATTTTAATAAGGAATTTTGGCATTCAAATTTTTCATTTTATTAAAAAAAAAATCTAGATTCTATTATGACTTACGGGGTACTATCCGAACAGAGATGTCCGAACATGAGCGAGATCTAATTGACAACAATACAAAATTTCGCATTATTTTCTCAATAATGGTACCGAAGTGTCATTTTTACAATCGAATTTTAACATTTAATTATTTATTTATTTCGATTTGGGAACACTTTTTATTATCTTTTTTTTTTTGTCTCTTTTTCACTATTACTAATACTACTTTTCCTCCTACTAATACTACTTTTCCTGTTATTATTACTACTCCTGCTCCTCATATTACTCTCTCTATATATAGATATAATTTTCTATACTTTTACCGAAAAAGACATAGTCATAAAAAGACGTAAAGTTCGAAAAAGACTTATCTGAAAAACAATTAGTCATATCCCGAGACGCCCCCGCCAGGGCCTAGCTTGCCTACCTTAGCTAGTTTATTTATTTATTTATCTTTATATATATAATTCTTCTGTACGTGTGTATGTGACCGAACTCCTCCTAAACGACTGAACCGATTTTGATGAAATTTTTTGTGTATGTTTGTGAGAATCTCGGACAGGTTTTGTTTCACAATTAACAATAAGTTAATGAGTAATTAACCGTTAAAATAAGAAAAAAATAAAAATTAGGAGAAATAGTTGCCATGGTAACAAAATATAAATATTTTCCCATGTTTACGATTTTTTATTTATTTACATTTTGAATTCTAAAATATCGGCGTAAATTTTTTTTGTCTGTGTACCGGTACCGGGAGAGTCCCGGAAAGGATATGATTCACAAAAAATCTTAAGTTCATGAATAATTAACCGTTAAAATAATCTATATATTATAAAAATGAAAAGAGAAGGCGAGCAGGGGGGTCCAGGGGGGCGCAGCCCCCTGGCTAGGCGGAAATGCGTCTAGTTAAATATAATTATAATTAATTATTTTCCATATATAAGCTCATTTTAAAAAAAAAAATCCCAATTCGAAAAGTATATACAGGGTGTCCGGTAAAGAATGGATAACCTTGAAATGTCTTATAGTATAACTTATGGCCGTTCAGAAAAAAAAATTGAAACAAAATATATCATATAGTAGTACCTAAGATATGATTTTTTTAAAAGAAAGGTCTAATTTTTTTACCTTGTTTTACTTTTATGAACACTACGATCAGAAATGAATGGATTCCATCGGTTTGTTGTTATTTTATTATTATACACGAACTATGCTAATAGATAAACAGTGAATAGTATGACTAGCTATTGCACTTTTTTATTAAAAAATTAGCAAATTCCAATAATAAAGCCAGGTGTTAACGTTTTACCACCTGGCTTTTAATTATTTGAATTTGCTAATTTTTTAATAAAAAAGTGCAATAGCTAGTCATACTATTCACTGTTTATCTATTAGCATAGTTCGTGTATAATAATAAAATAACAACAAACCGATGGAATCCATTCATTTCTGATCGTAGTGTTCATAAAAGTAAAACAAGGTAAAAAAATTAGACCTTTCTTTTTAAAAAAATCATATCTTAGGTACTACTTATGATATATTTTGTTTCAATTTTTTTCTGAACGGCCATAAGTTATACCTATAAGACATTTCAAGGTTATCCATTCTTTACCGGACACCCTGTATTTGTTTTTAATAGATAAAAAATTTTCAGGACAAGCCAGGGAGGGCATTGGCCCCCCTGGCCCCCCTCTGTCTACGCCCATGGGCACCTCAGGCAATTTAAAACTTACGATTACCATTAATTATTATTTAAGGATCGGAAAATCTTCAATGAGCAACGCAGCTAATCGGTTTTCAATTTTAATTAAGTATAAGTGCCAGGGCCAACGTTTCGGTCGCATATAGGACCATCATCAGGGCCAAGCCATTGTCGAAATATTATTCCTCTTGGTCATATTGGCCAAAAAAATTATTAACAACGCAACAAATTCAATGACCAAATTATTAGAAACAGTGTTTTCATTCATTCACTCACTCTCAGTCCATGATAAAACACTGTATCTAATAATTTGGTCATTGAATTTGTTGCGTTGTTAATAATTTCTTTGGCCAATATGACCAAGAGGAATAATATTTCGACAATGGCTTGGCCCTGATGATGGTCCTATATGCGACCGAAACGTTGGCCCTGGCACTTTATACTTAATTAAAAATTGAAAAACAATTAGCTGCGTTGCTCATTGAAGATTCTCCGATCCTTAAATAAATCATATTATCGGCTATACACCTCAATTAAATCATTAATTATTAATATACCTATTTGGACTCCAGGCATTGTTATTTGGTATCCAAATAACTTAAATAAATTTACCGAACCCGCGACACTTGATATACAAGGCCAGCACGCTAGCCACTACACCAAGCCTCAACCATCTCTGAATGTTTGAAAATGAAAGTTTCCTTGTTTTAGTTAACAAAAATATAAACAAAAACAATTTGTTCTAACAAGTAAAAGAAAGAGATAAGTCAGAAAGAAAAAAAAAGGAAATTCCCTTTCCCGAGTGGGAAAAGGGGGGATCCCCTTGCAGAGAGCCTGCCTCTACCATATAAAAGGAGAGCGAGACCAGAGAGGATTTACATTCAGTTTGATACAACCACAAAGAAGAGAAAAGAAAATGTCTTTTTATTCTACTTGTGCATCGATGATGATGCTGGTGATGCTGGTGCTGACGTCATCATTAGTGTCATGCGAGGAGAAGAAAGGAGCAGGCGGAGGGATGACAGGAGGGGTGGATTATCAAAGAGGCCGAGGACTGATAGGCGACGTCGGAGTGCAAGGCGATTATCATTTCACACCAAATGACAGGTAAATAGAGAGAAATAATAAATCAATATTTATTTATTTATTAATTGCAATTTTGTTGTAGATTGACAGGTGGCGGGAGTGTCTCGAAAGTATTAATCGGCCCAGGGCATAGAGAGGATCCGAGTGTCTCAGGCAGAGTAGGATATCAACATGAAGACCCACGAGGACATTTCGGCGGCGGCGTTGAGTATCAAAGAGGATTAGGAGCCATTGCATCCGTCGGCGCTGATTATAATCTCCATTCAACCAAAGACTCGACGTTGAATTTTAGAGGGGAAGCTGCGAGAGGCATCTCTGGACCAGCCAGAGGGATGAAACCCAACTATGGAGCATATCTTGAATATAATCGTCGATTCAAACGGGAACAACAACAACCTTCTTTTGTTTAAATATCTCCCTTCCTTTTATATTTATTTTATTATTTAATATTTTTTAATAAATAAATAAATCAAAGTTTTATTTGTTTCTATTATTTCCTATACATTTCTACAACTACGCATGCCTGAAGAATAAGAATAATTAATTTATGTTTACGCTAACCGTTCTTGGTAATGAAGATTTCATTTTATCAAAAGAAGAATACGGTTAAATTGAACAAATTTTGTGATCTGAGTTCAGAAAAAACAATTTCCTTATCAAAAACCTTTCTTTTTTCTACAAATCTTTTTTATCAAATTAAAAAAAAAAATAATTCCAATCTGCCAAAATTATGTAAACAAATTTGTACAATATTTCTCATGAATCGAGGGAATCAACAAGAGAGAGGCCGCAAAATATCTTTATGGAGACTTCAGCTTCATCGAATTCCATATTGTGGCGGAATTTAACCGAGATATCGATTCCTTTAGCGACATCCCCAAAGGATCCGAAGGCATTGGCCATTGTAGAAATGGACAAATTTTTAGCAGAACCTTTGCTTAAAAGGGATCAAGATCCTTTAGGTGGGAACAAATAAAACCAATATACCCCCATATATGTCAAATCGTTTTAAGGAGATTATGTATTCCTGCCAGTTCTGTACCCTGTGAAAGGATATTTTCCAAGTCAGGACAAATTTTAACGGAGAGAAGTAGGTTAACTTCTTCAAATTTAAATTAAATTGTATATTTTTAAACCGCAATATTTAAAATGTTCATTAAAAATGTTAAAGTATTTTTTTGTTTGTTTTTATTTTAAGTTTTATATACAGTATATAAGCTTATATATTGATATTACTTCTTGTCAGGTGAAAATAAAAGGTATATTTCTTTTGAAATTATCTTTATTTGAGCCACACAGCTGGCATTTTGTCAAAATAGTTGTGAAGATGGAACAATTGACTAATTGTTATGTGAAAACTATTAAATCTTGTTTATTTTTTTGAAAATTTTTAAATTTTAGAAAAAAAAATTAATTTTATTAAATTAATTATTTTAATTTATAATATTTATTTAAATTATGGATAATAATATCAATTTTTATTTTTAATAATTTTTATAAGATGCTTTAATGAAGTTGCTACCTTGACAATCAGAACAGGATTTGTTTCCCCGGAAGAGGGTTTTGCATTACAAACTAACCTAGGTCAACAAACTCACCCTAAGGGCCGGTTGCTTCATCCTGGGTGAGTTTGTTAGCCCCGGGCTAAATGGCTTTTTTTTGTAATGCAGAAACCCTCTTCCGGGGGAACAAATCATGTTCTGTTTGTGAAGTTTGCAACTCCATTAAGGCATCTTATAAAAATTATTAAAAATAAAAATTGATATTATCACCCATAATTTAAGTAAATATTATTAATATACATTTAAATATAAGAATTTAATTTTTTTTGCTAAAATTTGAAAATTTTCAAAAAAATAAACAAGATTTATTAGTTTTCACATAACAATTAGTCAATTGTTCCAATCTTCACAACTATTTTGACAAATTGCCAGCTGTGTGGCTCAAATAAAGATAATTTCAAAAAGAAATATACCTTTTATTTTCACCTAACAAGAAGTAATATCAACTGAAAACATTCATATAAATATTTAATATCAATTTGCATTCAATTTGAAGACAAATAGTTTTATTAACAAGACATGTGCAATGCCTTAGATGAAGTTAGGAGAATATTCAACAACTTGCAATATATCCTGGATATACGAATATAATCCTGATTGACATAAAATGAATAACAAAAAAACGGTAGATTCCATATTGTATCTATATTATTTTTTACATTTATATTGGTGAAGTTAGGATGCTTGAGTTCATAATACATGTTCGTACGTGTCAACCCAGGGCTAAATCTTAGCCCCGACTTTGGGCCTGGGCTAACTTTAGCCCGGACCTTGGCTCCAATTCCCCATATATCTATATGAAATTACTCAAAAGTGAGGTTAACTCAGGGCTAAATATGGCGACGAGATCTGATGCAAGCGGGCCCTAGCCTATAACATATTTTATAAAATATACAACATTTCATCATTTTATTGATAAAATAAGTAGAATATAAGGTAAAATAACAAATATATGTACTTCTACAATACTTCTTTTAGCAATAAAATGATGAAATATCGTATATTTTTACTATAAAAATATAACTGAAGTGGGTTTCTGCACTACAAAAAAAGTCGGGGCTAACAAGCTCACCCAGGATGAAGCAACCGGTCACTCTAATTTTTTATTCATTATCATGCTTTTATATATTTTTACTTTCTCGTATAGAGAAAGTTATGTAATCGTAAAAAAATTCGACTTTGAGATTTTGATGTTTCTCCACGTTTTAGACCTCCCTGAGTCCAAAAAAACCATTTTTGGCATTATGTCTGTGTGTGTGTGTGTGAACACGATTGCTTAAAAAACCAAAGCAGCTAGATCGATGAAATTTGGTATATGCTCCTTACACTAAAATTGTAGATTTCTATCAACTTTTGGAGTAAATACGTCACTTGAAGTAGTACTTTACTTAAAAGTTTTTTCAAAAATTTTTGAAATTTTCAATTTTTTTGTTATATTATGATAAAATACTCTATTTTAAAAAGTTTTTATTCTTTGACATTTTTCCGAAAACTGAATAGTTTTTGGAATAATCAAAGAAGAAATAGAAAATTTTCGTTAATTTTGATAAAAAAATCAAAACAAAATCATACAGGTCATTAAAAAAGGGGTAAAATATAAACAAATGAATTTGTTTATATTTACCCTTTTTTTAATGACACCTGTATGATTTTGTTTTGATTTTTTTATCAAAATTAACGAAAATTTTTCTATTTCTTCTTTGATTATTTCAAAAAACTATTCAGTTTTCGGAAAAATGTCAAAGAATAAAAACTTTTTAAAATAGAGTATTTTATCATAATATAACAAAAAAAATTGAAAATTTCAAAATTTTTGAAAAAACTTTAAGTAAAGTACTACTTCCAAGTGACGTATTTACTCCAAAAGTTGATAGAAATCTACAATTTTAGTGTAAGGAGCTATACCAAATTTCATCGATCTAGCTGCTTTGGTTTTTAAGCAATCGTGTTCACACACACACCCAGACGTAATTCCAAAAGAATATACGAGAAAGTCTCGGGGAAGTCAATCCCCATATTTTTTTCGTTTGTTTTAATTATTATTATTTATATTTGATTTTGTTTTTTTTTTTTAATTTTTTTATTTGTTTTTTCCAATTGACTGTTATTTAAAATGAAAATTGTAGCAACAAGCATGTCCGCTCAATTTTGTAAAACTTTTGTACTTTCTCTAAGAGGCACTGCCTTAGAGAATTCTATCTAAATAAATTCTAAATTCTAAATTCTAAATTCTAAATAGATATAAATGTGTACTCAAGCTTTAGACTCACCTATATAGGGCCATTAAAGACCCAAGGAAGTCAAATATTCTAGATAAGGTCATTGTTGAGGATGAAACTCAGTGGGGGTTGTCCTTGTTGAGGGGAGGAGTCTTAGTAGATTACTTCCATATCTTTGAGTGCACTGCACGCTCACAGCATTGGTTGTTTCGGGCAATGTTGATTGGAAATTCATCTATTTTCCAGTGGATTTTCAAGCAATTGAGCTCTGATGATGCCGAGTTGCAGATAGTTCATCAAAATCTTCAACGCGAAACCATTGGCTGCTGATTAAATGATCAGTCCCTTAATAAGAAATGAATGGACAAATTTTGCGCAACCTTTTGCTGATTTCAGGCATCAGAATAAACGCAAGAAGGGCTTGAATGGCACGAAAGGTCCAGCGTGCATTGCTGATGTTTGAATTTGTTGAAATTTCACGAAGAGATTTCATTTCTCTCAGCGAAGTGACCGAAGACACGAGTGAGGTGGTAAAGAAACTTCATGTCGTCTCTTCAGCCGCCTGTTTCCTTAATTTTAGTTTTAATGTTGCTGAAGGCTCCTTTCTATTTATTATAATTGTTAATCAAATCCTGCACAAAGAAGTAGTGGATGTTTGATGATTTAGTCAACTTAGGGAGTTCATCTCACATGAGAACACGTAGGCCTATAAAGATTCAGCACATAGAGCTGGCAACTAATACACTTGGGTTTGGGGTACCTTTCTCTTCAAACATTTGCTGCAGTCGATCAACGCCTGTCTTTTATTTAGAATAATAAAAAAATACTACAATTTGCTTTTTTAAATAGAATTTATATAGTTTATCATTAAATCTTTATGAGAAAAAACAAAATATATATTTTTGATTTTGGCTCCCCCCCCCCCCGGGATTTTCTAGAGCGTTATGAAAGTTATAATTAACACCAAATTAAGCAAATTAAGCTAATTAAAACTCAACTACCTGCTTTGTACACCTCCCCTTATATACCGGCTTATACAAGACTGCGTCTAATCAACCTAAAATTTCAAAGTGGTTTGTGCGTGACCTTTTTTTTATTTTAATGGAATAAACGTCATTTTAGTCATTAATAGGCAAAAGTTCATTGAGTCGTGATACAGGAAATCTTTTTAAAAAAAAAAGTCGAAAAGTCATACCCCTAATAATCACCCGTTGTCACATACTTGTAAGATGCAACAACTCTACTCCCTGTGCTACGGCCTGATGAACCCTCTACAAATTTCTATTGTAATAAGGGCGGAAACCTCCCCAAAGGCAGGGCCGGAACTACGAGATTTTTTAGGAGGGGCAAAATATAATTTGCCGCCCCCTCCTTAAAATTTTTTATACAAAATTCATATCATTTTACCTTTTTTTAGTAAATCTTTCTTTAATTGCCGCCCCCTAATAACTGCCGCCCGGGGCTACGCACCCACTGCCCCCCTCTAGATCCGGCCCTGCCCTAAAGGTGTATGGTTGGGGTACTCACCGTGTTGTTACCGCAGACAGAGATGCTGGGTGGATTCCACCAATTGCCAATCTTCATTCTCTCTTCTTTTTTGCTCTCATATTTTCCAAAACACGGACTTCCCTTTGTTGAGTGTCACTCTCTCATTTTATTTTTATTTTTTCCCATTAATCACTCTGAAATTATCAAGGCCTTGAGAGTGTATGAAATGCTGTCTCGTCACCTTCCAAGGACTTCCATTTTAAATGGCAGAGAGAAAAACATAAACATGTTCATAATAAAAAAAAAATGACTCTTACTTACATAGATAATATTTTGTGCAAAATTTCACTTCTGGCCATCTTCAGTGTCGGATGAAATGACGGCTTCTTCTGGTCTGGTTTTATAAACATTTGCTTGAAGAGACGGGGCAGGAAGGCGTGAAAAGTTTGGTTTCGTATAAAACGAAAGATACATAAACTGCAGTATAATACATAATGCCAAATTACTTACGTAAGGAGATTCTTAAATACATTTAACTGATTTTCTTTTTCCTGGCACATCTCATTATTTGTTACTTTCTAATATTCCTAACTTTTAGGTTATAAATAATTATTTTAATAAAATATATATAGATATAGATATATATTCTCTACATCTATAATTTTCAAATACATCTCATTGTTTAATTAAGAATTAATATAATTAATTAAATCTTACTTATATTCTGTAAATCAAAATTAATTTTTTAGTTTTTATTAATTAGATGTTAATATAGAGAATATTAAGGTCGGAATTTAAATATTATTTTGGAAACTTTTTCTTTTAAAGTTTAAATATTCACTAATTCTGATTGCAATATTTATTTAAACATAAATAGGCTACTTGGCTATTCTGTAGGATCAAAAGCAATTAAAAATAAAATATGTTAACAAAATCCTTTCGCTCTCCACCTTTATGCATGGCTTAAAATTAAACTTACGACTAACTCCTAAGTCCCTTTAATCGGCATAAACATTTTATAATCCAACCAAAATAAATATTTATTCTCTTTGTCTTATTTTTTTTTTTTTTTTAATTCCCCCTTTTCGGCTGCAGAGGCCATTAGGGTTTTAATTTCACATATATTAAATTTATAATACCGATGGCTACCGGGGGACGTTCTACACGCTGATTTCTGTGGGTCACCAATCCCAGATTTCGCCGCGCTTGGCATTGCTTAACAGCAACTATTGTGGTGACTGTTGCTCTACTCCGTTGCCAAGGCCCCCCCCTCTTTGTCTTATTAAAGGTGAACCTGAAAATAGCTTTTGAATTTTCATATATTAGAGAAGAGAAGAGAAGAGAAATCACGTGATATGGGTAAAGGGGGAGGAGTCAAATTTAACTGATTGTACAGCACACAACTTTCTCTTACCTTCGATAATCGAAAGTTGTGTACTGTGCGTCTTTTCGGCAACTTAGGCCATTTAAGACTTTACAATAACCGTTATTATGAAATATATATATATTGAGGTCCAGGCATTCTTATTTAAGCAATTTGGTATCCAAATAAGTGGACGACCCCCTAAGAGAAAGTCTGCAGGAAAGTTTTCCAATTTCGCTGTCTATTTTTATCAGCATAGAGACAGATAGAGAGGAATCCCCTGTATCTTTTTGTTTTTTATCTTAGGAAATTCCATTAATATGTATTCTTTATCACCAAATGTTTATTATTTTTTTTTTTTTTTTTAATTTATTGCTGATAGCGCGCTCTTTTGTTTTGCTTTTTAGTCACGATATATTTACAGTATAAAAAACAAGAAGGATTTAAAATTCTAAATTTATAGAATATATGTCACATGGGATTTCCTTGAAGGGGTTCAGGAGCGACGTCTAAACGTACTTATAAAAAAAAAAAAAAAAACTAGACTATTATAAGGAATTTTTCAATGCGGTTTTTTTTAAATGAATTAAATTCATCAGAGATTATTGGGACATCGAGCTATAATTTTTTTAATGACTTATTAAAAAATTATCGTAATTAATTTTTTTGTTATCAAGCAAATACAAAAAAACAATCTGTCCCAATAATCTTTAATTTTTTTTAAATTTAAAAATGAATTTATTGTTATTATTAATCACATATTAATTAAGAAATTTTTAAAATAAGCTTAGATGATTTATTTAAAATTCAACTGTCAAATTAGTTCAGCATTCTTGCAATAGATGGCAGGCTAGTCTAACAGCCGATCCCCTATTAGCGTATATTTATATATTTTTATGCTTTTATAAAAGATACATAATATATAATAACATTTATAAAGTATTTATTGTTAAAAGATCAATGAAAATCAACCAAATGCATTAAATATTATTATCTACCATTCTGACATCTCTTGGCAAATTTTTGAATTACTTGATTTTTTGGGCATACTTTTTATGACACACTACGCCATCTTATCGGGAAAAACATGCGTAACCCCTTGGGTCCTATTCCGCAAATATTTCTTGATCAGGCCCGAGTAGGGAAGAGTTAAAAAAAAAAAAGACAAGGAAATTTCGTTTGTAAGCTCATTGATTGTCTGTTTGCTTTGGAGTGTGTAAATGGAGAGGGGGAGGGAGGGAGGCTAACTTGTTGCCTAGGTTTGGCTGAGAGCCAACAATACTCTCTCTCTCTCTTTTGGCTTTAATCAGTTCATTCATTCATTCATTCATAGAGAGGGAGAAGAGGGGGCTGGATGTCACAATAAATAAATCCTGACCCTCCTTTCGAGAAAGATTCGAGTCCTAGTCCTTTCCCCTCTCTCCTTTCTATTCATTCATTTCAATTCTCTCCACTGGTTCATTTCTTGTGTTTACAGTAGTTTCCCATAGCATCTTAGGGCCGGTTTTTGCATGTTTCGGTAGTTAGTGAAGTGTCTGTTAAAGTGCTTTTTTTGTAGTGCAGAAACCCTCTTCAT
This sequence comes from Euborellia annulipes, assembly GCA_023213315.1. Classification (NCBI taxonomy): domain Eukaryota; kingdom Metazoa; phylum Arthropoda; class Insecta; order Dermaptera; family Anisolabididae; genus Euborellia; species Euborellia annulipes. The sequence continues at coordinate 26,602 of JAKCPI010002475.1, forward strand.
TTTTATTCTTCTAGTAAAATATACGACATTGCAAGTAAAGATATTTGTTATTTTTATTTTGATTCAACTTATTTTAACAATAACGTGATGAGATGTGATATATTTTACAATATGCAAAAGGTTAGGTCCACTGGTAACTGAGGCAGCCATTTGCTTTCATTTTGCATAACCCAGCCTTGGAGTATATGTATATGTATATATGTTGAATTTTTTGCCAAGCTCTCTGTTAAATTAGTCGGAGCCAAAAGCTCTGGGTACGTTTTAGCAAAAACGTGATATTAGAAACACAAGCCTGGCCGCAGCATCGTAACTTCACGCATAAAAATAACAGAAGCATTCTTCATTCTATCCACTGGCGTAACGTACGCCCCCACAGACCCCGCAATGCGGGGGGCCCCGGACCTTGGGGGGCCCACGGGCCGGGCCGGGCTAAAAACTGTATCTCCTCAGGGCTCCGGTAAAAACGGAAAAATTTAGATAAAATAAAAAATTAATGAAAATTTGTCTTTGAAGGGCTGGGGCCCTCGGGGCTCGGAAAAACGAAAAATTTAATGAAAATTTGTCTTTGAAAGGGCCCCGGGCCTCAGGGTTCAGGGATATACTGTATTTTAAAAATATTTTTTGTAAGGTCTAATAATGGGGCCCGAAATAAAGGTTTGCGGGGGGGCCCAGCTAAAAAACGTTACGCTACTGATTCTATCCCTTTTTTTTTTGTTATTATTCATTTTAGGATTATATTTCAAGGATTTTTGGCAAGGTGTTGAAGATGATTATTTGATTATATTCTAATATCCAAGTTGAAAATATGTTCGAGGGTTGGCCAACTCCCTCTGGCGCACTCTGGCGAGACGATGCTTCAACTAAAGCATTTCAAATTTTAAATTTTAGTTAAAAAAATAATTTTTTAAAAATTAATTATTTTAATTTATAATATTTATTTAAATTAATTTCAATTTTTATTTTTAATAATTTTTATATTTTATAGGAAGGAACCGGAGAATAAAAACCAGCAATTGATGGACCCTCTCACATCATCTTTAATTGGCAAATATTTCGACTGGCATCACGCCTAGTCATCATCAGT